>JANTOQ010372020.1:0-12180 GCA_027564595.1 Bythotiara depressa
AAGCATCTTTTGTATAGTGTTTTAGAGATCTAATTTTTATGTATGTTTTACAGTTTAATTTTGGCCTCTTGATTTTTTCTTGTACGGTATATCATCTGATGATCTGAAAGGCCTATATCAATAACACACTTTGAGAAAGTATCAATAACACACTTTGAGAAAGTATTGATTCCTGGCTTGTTTTATTCCTTTTGAAAAACAAAGAGTTGATTTAGTTTAATTTATATCAAGGCAAACGCTCTTCGAATAACTAACATCTCCGTTTGTTTGCTTTATTTTATTGATTATATATGTAAACATATAAATTACAGATTAGTTTCGTCAATGCCGTACCACGCCAAAAATACGCATGCTTTTAAAATGCCTGGTAACGTTTGACATTTAAAACATAAATGCCAGTGCGAAAAGGCTTTATGCGATTGTCAAATATATAAAAATATACAAAACATATGTTAAACAGCTTGTATTGATTCATGGCTTGTTTATTCCTTTTGTAAAACAAAGAGTTGATTTAGTTTAATTTATATCAAGGCAAACGCTCTTCGTAGCAGAAACCAAAACCATTTCAGCTTGCTTGTCACAGCATCAATACAAAACGTGCAGGAAATGGAACATTTGAGTGTCACGCTTGCCTATGAAATATTTGTAATCAGAGGATTTAATAGGTCGTTGTCTAATCCCTTTGTGATATACTAACAACCGACAGCAAATTCCAGAAATTCCTGTCCTGTATGGTTAGAATTCAATTTTTTCAACTGTTGCGCATGCGCGATAATATATTGTTTAACAGCCTATAGTCTAGTACCTTCGTAATATAATACTAAGAGCAACAACAAATTCCAGTCCAAAATGTCAAGATTTTAACATTCAACCGTTGCGCATGCGCGCGCAGTTTTTGTAAGTAGCGTATTTTATAATCCATTAGTGACAAGAACCAACCGAGATTACGAGAGCTATGCGTAAGGTGTATGACTAGTGTTAGCGTAATCTCTTACTCGTAATCTCAAAACTGTATGTTTAACAACAACAAAAAGGTGGTGATTACATTGACAGCCATCTTGAAATTTGCTAACATTGAAAATAGGTCAATGAGAATTCAAATACTTGCGCTTGACTACTATTACTACGGCAACAAGTAGATCCAAGCATATAACCAGAAAAACGATCCTATTATTCTCTTTTAACAACAATTATATCCAATTCGTATTACTCAGCTTAGCTAGCAGCCATTAAAAATGTTGCAAGTTTTAATTCGTATCGTAGACACCTATCAACTGTCATTCTAAAACATGTCTAGCTTATTTTGATAAACAACAACACTTCTCCCACAATACTGTGTAAACCTTGTGACGTTTAAAATTTATCCATATAACAATAAGTTCTAGTAAAATAGTTTCGAATTTAGATTATATACTTGGGAATAATCTTAAATTACCCATTTTAGCAATAGAATTGAAGGTTAATCCGCTGAAAATAAACTCCACGAGACTATTATAGTGTCAGGAGATAAGGGAAATGTGTTGGATATGACCCTCGTAGCAATATGTTAGCAGTAGAATTGAAGGTTAATCCGCTGAAAGTAAACTACATGAGTCTATTATACTGTCAGAACTTAAGAGAAATGGGATGACACGACCTTCATAGCAATATGTTAGCAGTAGAATTGAAGGGAAATCCGGTGAAAATAAACTATATGAGTCTATTATACTGTCAGAACTTAAGGGAAATGGGATGACCACGACCTTCATAGCAATATGTTATTAGTAGAATTGAAGGGGAATCCGCTGAAAATAAACCCCATGAGACTATTATACTGTCAGAACTTAAGGGAAATGGGATTACCACGACCTTCATAGCAATATCTTAGCAGTAGAATTGAAGGGGAATCCACTGAAAATAAACTCCATGAGTTTATTATACTGTCAGAACTTAAGGGAAATGGGATTATCACGACCTTTATAGCAATATGTTATCAGTAGAATTGAAGGGAAATTCTCCCCCACTCCACTATTATAGCACTAAAATTAAAGGGAAACCTGCGGAGAATATCTCCTGAAGCACTATTATAGCGCCAGAATTATAGGTACATTCATTGAATGTAGCCACCATGGCGCTATTTTAGTGCTAGAATAGAAGGTAAATTCACATAAAAAAAAAACCCATGGTGCTATTTTTGTGCTAGAAAGAAGGCCAAATCTACTGAAAATAGCCACTACAACATTTCGTTTTAACTAATTTTGATTTTGCCATGGGTGATATTTAACTTGTCATTCTTAGGCCCTGTGAATAGTATCGATTTAGTTTTATCTTCGCCGAAATTTATTGTCAACAAACCAATTACAGAGTTGGTTAAAGTCGGCATTGAGTCTCTCTTTAATAGCCATAATATATTTATGCTGAAAGACAAGGCAAGTATCATCTGCGTATAGTAGCATTTCACATTTGACTGCACCAGGCATATCATTGATATATAAAAGGAAAAGGAGAGGACCTAAAATGGAACCCTGGGGCTCTCCACATTCCAGCTTTCCAGGTTCTGAATATTATTTTTCTATATTGACAAGAAACGTTCGGTTATTTAAATATGCTTGAAACCAGGAAATTGATTTTTGTGAAAAACCTATATGTACCAATTTCTTTAGAATAATGTAATTAATCCATTATCGATTTCCTTGAGAATTTTGTCATTTAAATATGCGTCTCGCATAAAACTTTTTAAATCCAGACTGATAGCTGTAAAGGATTTTATTATTTGTTAAACATTCTTGATTTTGGTCATGATTAACTTTTCCCAGAAGTCTTTGAGATCAAAAGGAGCAAGGATATTACAAGATTGTGTCACGCCAACAGCGTTTGAAAGTGCTGTAGAGACGTGGTGGTACAGAGGTTGGTCAGTGCCCTGCAGAAGAAGAATCGAAGTTGAACCGCTTCCCCTACAAGACTTATACTTAGGATCCTCTTTTTCTTATTCTCAGATCAGTATTTTATAGTGCTTTTAAAATAATATACAAAACGTTGTTGTTTCTGGTTCACAGGAAGAACGGAACATTCGGCTTTTAATGTTTTGAAAGTTAAATAGATTCGAACGTTTTTCATAAAAGTTGGAAGAATTTAATCAAAATAAAATAAAATAAATTTTTTTTTCTGTTTGCTCAGATCTTATACCATAATCTATTAAGCCTTTAAAAAATAATTGGCAAAAATTCTCAACAGGTCATGAATAAACGTTCAAGTTCTGCTTAATACGAAAGTCGTCTTTTTAAGACCAAACACTCACAAAGTGGTGTATTACTGCAATAAATAGTGAAAAGGGCAACTTTGGATATTTTCACATCTTGTCTAAGATTACGGTAAAATCAAAGTTTGTCGTAATCTCCAGCGAAGATTTCACAAGATTACGACCCGACTCTGGGAATCCTCAATTACGTACGCGTTTGAAAACACTGGTCCCAGGTCTTTCGTACAACCACCTTCTTGCTTCGCAAATATATCTATCCGCGAAAATTGAATTCCCGCTAATATTTTTTCGCTCAGATAGATAGAATCGCGAAAAATTATCGAAACGAAGACATTATCCACATTATCCGTATATAGCACTCACTCTCATAACTCGCTGTTACACACTTATATAGCACTCGCTCTCATAACTCGCTGGTACCCACTTCGTAACAAAACTCGCTGAATTCCAATTGGTTCAAGCCGAATAGTAAATTCCCACTTGGTTCAAACAACTTCGTTTCCACTTGGTTCAAAATTCCACTTGGTTTTTAATAGTACGATCAGGTCATAAAACCTTGGTTTCCGAATATGTTTTTCCAAAATACATAATTTTAATTAGTATGAATGGACCACCTTCTCTATCAATCATTTCAACCCAGTGGGCAGATCATGGCCAAAAAACGTCTTACCAACGTAGAAGAAACTACAGCCGTTGTTGGTATGTTGTTGCAACCATTTGTGACCATGATCTGCTCACTGGGAAATCTATAAATAATATTAATTTCCCATTCATTCAATTAAAATCTCAGAACCGCGTCAACAGAGAAAACCGAAACTAATTAATTAATATACACACATAATATTTTAATACAAATTTAATAGTTGTTGATGTTACTGAGATTTAAATATCCCTTGTTACACAAGTGGCATGAAAATAAGGAAATAGTATAAGCTGTTAAGATATCTTGATTATTTATCAAATTATAAAGAAACGTTTCTAATAGAAAGTTTAGAACAGGCGGAACGGAAATTCAGTCATGAAAGGATTAACTTTGTAACCTGTTATTGCTGTTGTTGTTTTGTTGAAATATAATAGTGTTTTCGTAACCATTTAACTAACACACATGCATCGATGAAGGGATTTCATTTCGTGGAAATAACTTGGCTCATCGTCTTACAGTGATTTTAGATGATAACTCATAAAAATGTTTTGATTTGATCAAGTCGACTCGTGTATATGTTTTGCCTTCCCCTGCTTAATTTTATTGTTTATATTGTTATCTACAACGTAGTTTAGTCAATAAAATAGCGCGCATTTTTCGCATTCTACCTCTCTTAATATGAGCGAGTCGTATTCTTCAACCCATAGTAACTGTAGTGTATCTAAGAATTAAATTGTTGTTTTTATTGAACTTTCTTTCTGAGATAGACTTTCCCTTTGACATATGCCTATAAATTAATTGTACTCGCACCTCTTATAAAGTACACATCCGCTTGTCTGATCCTCTGCCATGCTTATTTCCAAACATAATCCGCCTCCGGATTAATCACTTGTCATTAGTTTCACTTGTCATTAGTTTCCTATATAAACGGTAATGACTTCTGAACACATTTAATCAACACTATTACTTACCAAGATGGACAGGACAATCTTGTTATTCACATTTATCTTATTTGCTGCATCTATGGACGCATTGTATATTAATCTCCGACCACAAATTCGATATCACTACGTAAAGAAATGTCACATTATGCGATACATGGGAAGTTATTACCCATTTTGCTGGTTCGTCCGCACGTCGATTGGCCGATTCAAATAAACTACACTCACAAAGACATCTGCACAAAATAGTAAAGATTAGTTCAAGGCACAATTAAATTTCGTTGTTAAAGCTGAATACCTGCTTCGTCGAGTCAATATGTTACACAGATACGAAATTATGAGACTCGCCCGTTGGTCGGGAACAGACTATTTGCAATTAAAGCTATACAAAGACCTCTTAATTAACTGTCTTCTTGTTTAGATTATCGATTGTTGATTCTATTCAAATCCTTCTTAATTGGTGCAACATATATTTTCGTGTGGTGGAGTATATATCCACTGGATATTAGAACAGACGGGTACTTATCCTATTTACGTGGATATGCTTTTATTATGGCAGGAAATTTATTTTACTTGCTTTATCGAACGAGTTTTAATAAGACCTTTAACCCTTATTGGTATGGACCTTCAGGAGGTTGTTCACTACCGCGTGAGACTTCAAACTTGGTGTGAATAAAGACCATATCAAGTAGATTATTTTTCACTTATAATTATTTACTGACGTCCCTTTTTGCTGCCGTCATCAAGAATTAACCAAATATTGACCAAAACTGGTCCAGAAAATTTTTTATAATAACATATGTATACATCATACCTGAAAAAGTAATTTTTAAAGTCAATATCTTTGTTTACACCTTTATTATTATTTTTTATAAAACTCTCAGCAAAGGTAGGTAATAGATAAAAACTAAAAATATAATCTACAGCAGTGTGATAATTAATGATCAAGGTGAAGGTGAATCGTAAGAAATCAGTAACATTCAAGATCTTAAAGCTTTTCTTTCCTCTGTTTGTATACTTGCTCACTATTGATTTTGTAAATGTTTGGCGTGGATTGTTTGCTACATTTGACTACTGTGTATATGAAGTATCAAACAAAATGTTAAGTTCTGTTTTGTTTCAATTAATTGGTGGTGTTACATTAGCATTCACACAAAAGATTAATGCAGTTAATTTATTCCCTACTCATAAAATATGTAAGTACGACGAATTAGAATATTTAGTCAGCTTGTTTAACTTAGAAAATGCAGAAGAAGGAAACATAATAATTAAAGGTTTGCTAAAACAAGTTAGAGCTTGTCATGGAATTAGATATTCATTTCTCGTGAAACGTTTTATTACGCACGTATATATATCAGGGCCCCGGTGCGTGTTTTTCTTTTGGGGGAGGGGGTGCTGAATAAATTCCTAAAAAATGTCGCCCGTTCTAGATCGCCTAAAACGACCATAAACGGTATTGTTTTGACCTTTTAAACTTATTAAAACCATCAGATTAACGTCAAATGTATCTGTGGCTATTTCTTTAACATTGAAACACCGACCAGTGGGGTTTGGGACATTTGACTTTCTAAATCGCTTTGAACTACATCAGAAAGTACCACAAACAGTTCTATATTACAAACATGTGTGTTATCAAGTGTGTTTGGGATAATACCTGATTCGCTTTTGTAGGATGAATTGTTTATTTTAGGACGTTGTTTATAGGATTTTCAAATGTAAAACTTCATTTGTGCTGCATTACTTTTCCGCTGCTGACTACACATACATTCAAAACGCTTCCTGTGTTTATGTGATTTTTCAATTCATAACATTGTATAAATGTTTTTATGGTAACATAGATATATAAAATCCGGGACTAAATTCCTAAAAAAATGTCGGCCACCGTGGTTGGCCGATGAAGAAAAATTTTCATTCTACATCGCCTAAAACGACCATAAGCTGTATTGTTTTGACATTTTAAACTTAATTAAAAACATCAGATAAACACCAAATATATCTGTATTTCTCTAACATTGGGACGCCGACCAGTGGGGTTTGGGACATTTGACTTTCTAAATCGCTTTGAACTACCTCAGAAAGAACCATAACAATTCTATTTTACAAATAAGTGTTTTTTCAAGTGTTTATTTTGGGACGTTGTTCATAGGATTTTCAAATATAAAACATCATCAGTGCTGCTATACTTTTCCACTGCAGACTACACATACATTAAAAACGCTTTATATTTTAATTGCTTTTTCAATTCATAACATTGTCTAAATGTTTTTATGGTAACATAAATATATAAAATCCTGAATTAAATTCCTAAATAAAGGTTACTCACCATAGTTGGGCGATGAAGAAATCTTTCGTTTTACATCGTCTAAAATGGCCATAAATCGTATTGTTTTGAAAATGTTTTAGTGCTAATTTTTTTTTTTTAATTTTCACACATAATTAAAACACTGCTCTGAAAATTATTTGAGGACTATAGCCCTCCCCCCCCTGTTTCGGGGGCCCTGTATATATATAAAAACAAAGTTCTAATTTCAGCGTGTTTCTCAAATTCAGCCGCCATTTTCTTACGCTATCCTCCGAATTAAAACTGGTGTCACAAACCTGCGCGTGATGTATTAAACTGTAGCAAATATCATGCGTGGAGGAAAATAGTAAAGAAACAATAACAGAATTCGTTATATACTTCATTTTATGCTCTATTTTATATTATATTTTATACTTACTCCATTTTACACTATAAGTTCCAGCTGGTGTTGTGATTAAATACCTGTTATTTTGAAATAGGTTTATTCTCCAAAATGACGAAAGAACAACTCACTCATGTTCTACATGGATCTTTAAGGCTCTATATAATCTACCTGATGCTTACTTGCATACTTACTTGTAACTTCTCCTGGTGAATGTAAACAAACACTAATAAAACGAGCAGAATTCCTCTCACAGTACAATGCAAGATAAGTTTTTGTTTCCGATCCCCGTCTAAGCTAAGGATAACTCAAGTTCTGTACTCAAGAACTGTGGCCGGGGCATTAGCGACGCGGACTCGCAATCCAAGGATTATAGATATTTAATTATTTAATGTTGGTTACATGAAAATAGTAAAAATTACTAATTTAAACCAACAAAATATACATGTTAAAATTAGAAATCTGCAATAAAATAACATAATAAATCACTTACATGTTCTACAAGTACACGGAAAACTGCCTTTTAATTTCAGTTTGTTTTTGAAAGCATTTAAAGTTAGTGCATGTTTTATATTGTCAGGAAGGAGGTTTCATAATAGGCTCCCACGAAAGGAAATTGAGTATAAGCCGAATCTATTTGTGAAAGGAGGCGGCAAAACCAATACGTTAGCAGATGTTCGCAAGTTGTAGAACATGTTTAGCACGAAAGAAGTCTTTCATAAAGGAAGGAATTAAATCGTGGAATGTCTTATATATCTCTGTCAAAAGACAGCGGATATTTAACAAATTGATTTTCTCACTTTCATCGAGTTTTAGCAATTCACCTATGACAATTCATGCTCATTATGTATTGCTTTGAGAGCACGTTTCTGAACGCTGCAAATTCGAAGATTTGAACTTTTGTTACAAAACATCCAAATAAGCGGAACGTAACTAAAATATGTTAATATGAATGCATTGTAAATTAATTTTGCTTGACTCTCATCTATATACCTTCTGATCCTATATAAGCATTTTACTTTCCTGTACAAAGCTCAGAAATGTGCGACTGGAAGGAAAGATCCTTATCAATAGTTATACCGAGCAACTTTACGGTATCACTAGACTTAATAATTTGTCCACTCAGTTCTATTAATATCGCATCAGATGTACATCCTAAAAACATCATTTGCAATTTTTCTGGATTAGCAACAAGTTGGTAGACAGAAAACCAATCAAGAAATAACATTCATATCAAACTTTAGATTCTCAATGACTACCCAATGGAATTTGTACAAGTGTAGATTGTGTTGTAATCATCAAAATTACAAAGATTTGTCTTATCAATGATAAGTAGCAAGCCATTAATAAAAATATTCAAAAGTAACGAGCCTAAAATAGAGCCTTGAGTAACTCCTAAAAATATTTAACCACGAACTGTAAATAGATCCTATATTTGTTTGTTGCATGCGACCAGTTAGGTAACTATGCATAAGTTTCAAGCTGTTTATATTAAACCCGTGTGGCAGAAAGTTTTGCTAGCAAAAGGTCGTATGACAAACAATCAATCGCTTTAGATAAGTCCAAGGAGGAGTTCCGAGTTCGAGTCCCGCCACTGGCTTTATATAATGTTTAGAAGACGATCTCTCTGCTAAGAAGAGGCATACCACTTGACTCATAGAGCCGAGTGATGAGCTTTTGTACCACAAATCAACCTCGTAGCAAGGGCTTTTTTCTCTTTTTGATAGCGGATCGCCAGCAAAATGGTAGACTAGATTAGTCTGTCTCTCTTTAAATATTTCGAGACGAGCGCATACACAAATGGGTGCTTTAAATATAGGGCTAGGGCTTTATTGGACAGAAATTCTAGAAGTGCCAAAAAACCTTACAGCAGCTTTCATAACCGGATACGCGGTGTAGGCCCTGGGTACGAGGTTGGTGGTGTAGTGGTTAGCGCTCTTGCCTTGTGTTTGGACGTTCAGGGTTCAATTCCCTAGCAGAGATGATTGATTTAATTCTTGTTCTGAAGTTCACCGATGAGAAATTGTGGAGGAACGTACTGTTCTCGCGGGGCAACGCTTATTAAATGTTATATGTTGTGTGCGTCACTGGTCTGGAAGTATGCAATATTTGCCCTCGTCAGCTAGTGCTGCGGTCATGTGTAGTGTGCATGTTTGTAAGGTGTCATTGGGACACCTAGTCTAAATAGAAAAAAAGCCCTCCCAGAATTTCTCATACAGAAACAAGTAATATATGTGACATGGACATTAATCTTCTTAAGTGTGTGTATAAAACTTTTTTTAAATTACATTTATTGATAAAATCTGTGACGTGCCGTTATATATATTTCAAATTCTTTCTTTTTTTCTGATTGAGAGACTATACAGTTCAGTCAATTAAATCACTAAGCACAATTGGAGTGTGCGAAATTTTGAATTGAACGCATCGAGTGCGCTAGTTCCCAGTCCCTTTTTCAATTTTTTGAGTGCCCGTGTTGCGCCGCAGGAAAGAAATAATCAAAAAATAATGGAGGCAGGTAAACAAAATGTGTCCTTCATGAGGAATGGGTCCTTTATGAGAAATGTGTCCTTCATGAGGGAAGTTGACACAAAGGGAGGGGTGAGTTTTCTCACGGGAGAGTTTAATAAAATTTAGCACAACGTATCTAATTTCTTGTAATGTGTATAAACTAAAAACTTAATTATCTGTTAATTTACATTTTAAATTTACAGTACGTGTTTTTATTAACTTTCTGGTAATTGACTTTAACGGTACTGTACAGTCAAGCGGGGTAATTAAGGGACATACCTTTAAAAACGTGCACCTTCTTAAGAACTGATCTAGCCCCATAAATGTCATTTCAACTTCAAATGGTGAAAATATCCGTTTGATGCTTGAGCTTGGAGCTACACAATGCTGAGTTGAATTGTGAATGTTAACATTCAGTTTTTTTGCATAACTATAATGTTTTTTTGACTTGTTTGAACCAAACACATAAGATATTGCTTTGTCAATAATTTGTAGTAATCAAGACTCCTACAATATTTTATTATTGAACCCCAAGTAGATATCACCAATCCCTCCTCCACATAGACTTAAAAATGGTGTCCCGTTATTACCCCTCTTAACATTACTATATTGGGGGTAAATGTGGGACATATGAAAATATATGAAAACATGTGTCCCATATTTACCTCATCAATGGAGTAAGGGGTCTGGGGTAATTATGGGACACTTTTTTTGCAAAATATTTTCTTTAATAAATAGCATTTTCAGGTCAAATGTATTGTAATGAGTTTATGTCCCATGGTTGCCCCAGGTATGTCCACAAATTACCCCCAATTTGTGGGGGTAATTGTGGCTGTGTTCTTTCAACAATAACTCCTAAACTAAAAGTTGGGAATTGGAATAATTTATTTATAATTGCTTATCAACACCAACCAAAATATTTTAACTACTCGTATAGTTTGATGTGGTAGTAAATACAAATATTTTTATATTTTCCCCTTAATTATCCCAGTTGACTATATTCTGTAAATTCAAAACCTTGAGATAGAGAGAGATTAACCAAATTTTGAACTGTAGGGGTTGACTGATTTTTGAATTATTTTGATACTTTAATTTGTTTATTTATTTATTTATTTATTTTTGGGGGGTGGCAAAACTCCCAAGAACACTATGTTACAGTAGGCTTTTAGATATATATACTCTCTATATCTATTCTCCCAGTTAGATAGTCACGTGGTCGTTCGGCTTTAGTGAATCTTCTGCACTAGTGTCATACTTTTAGTCATAAGCAGTCATATTGAGTTGGGCTTAAGGCAAAAGTGAAGGCAACTCTTCATAATTTCATACTTGCACTTGTCGTTTTTCAATCAAATATATATTAGATGATATATATACTTTTAGTTAACAAATAATCATAGGAACGAAGAATCAGCATTGACTTTCCCCCAAGAAATATTTAGTTGTGACGTCATGCCGACTAGGAGAATACTTAATATGTTTTTGGGCTTCTGATATATTATATATCTAGTAGTTCAAGTTTCCATAATTGAAGTAGCTAGCTGTGAAAGTAAACATTAATTTTTTTAAATGGACCTAGCTGCAGACCTCTATAGCTACTGTAGCTAGTAAGATGTTCCCTGTTGAGCAACACCATCCCTACATACATACTCTCTAAATACCAATCCTGATCAAACGTTTTTTTGTTTCTTTATAGCTAGCAAGCTATATATACTTAGGAAGATAGCTAGCTAGCTATATTCCTTATTATTTGTTCAAAACTAGGTTTGAGAGAAAACGAACTGTTCCTTCTATGTTGAGCTATCCACACTCATTTATACCAAATAAATTTGAGAGAATAATGTTAGCTAGGTAGCTAATACTAAGAAAAAAGTTCAAAAATTATATCTCACCTCCAAATCAAGATTCTTCGCCAGCAGTTTACGTAAACAAACAGCATTAATGCATTTTTATTTTAAAGAGTCGATTTGTTCATCTATTAAACCAACCAACGGGGAAATAACAACAATAATCTTTCTGCAGCTAATTAGCTAGATCATAGATTTCTATGTTTTTATCGTCTGTGGCATTCATCATTTCAACAAATAGAAGAAAACTTTGATAACTTATCGACTTGATATAGATGATATCTTTCTTGGAAACAATGTCTCTTTCCGTGACATTCTACTG
>JANTOQ010372131.1:0-12180 GCA_027564595.1 Bythotiara depressa
CCAGGAACATCAAATTGAGTATTTCGTTAGAACACCTCCATTTGCCAGGAAGGATACCCCTCTAGAACACCTATTTTTTAGAACACCTCCGTTGGCTGCTTTTGTATCTGATAGAATCAAATCAAATCGGATTTTATTTTATTCAATCAAGCGTTGATTAGATAATGTTTTTTCTTCTCGAATATCAAATGGTATATCTTTGGGCATATTACTGACGGACTTTATATATTATGTAATGTCTGAGGAACATTTAATAGAATATCTAATGTGTAAACAACGCCTTAAGGTTTTTAAATAATTATCATTTTAAGGCCTCCGTACACTATTAACAAAGTTTATATAAATATGTTTTAGATAACTATAAATATCTTTAACCCTTTAATGAATAGTGTCCCCCGTAAAGGAATCAAATCATTGGCCATTTCTTTGCTATTTTGCATTTTCCAGGGGGTTATTTATTGAAAATGTAGTGAAAAATAAATATGGTAAAAAGCTATTAAGACACCCTGGTTCCTCATAAAATTATAAAGCTTTCCAATGGGAAATTTAATATAACCAGGAGGTATACTTATCCACTAAAGGTTTAAGAAAAAGTGTACGAAATACATCATGTAGCAAAATAAAAATATATATTTTGTTTGTGCACTCCTTCGTACGTAAAAACGTATATATTCATGGCCGAAATGGGAAAGAATGATCCCGGCGAAGGAGAATATCTTCCTTTGCATAAATGAGTCACCCGTAGGTGGATTAATATCCGTTTTCTGTCAAAATTGAACATAAATATTCAAAAATTATTATTCAATCAATCAACCAATCAATCAATCAATCAATCAATATGTATTGTCTTATCACGTGTCATGATCATTTTGTATAATCATATTTACAAACATACACGAAACAACACGAATACATGTTTGTATTAACAGCGAGTATAAATGAGATGTACAGTAGGACACGCGTTATCCGAACACTGCTTTATCCGAATTCCTCGATTATCCGAATAAATTTCGAATCCCGGTGGATTCTTATATTTTACCCAGCATTAACCGAAGTCCCGATTACCCGGACCATTTTTTCAGTCCGTACCTTAAAAAACCCTGATTAACTGAACTTTTTCTCTTAAGTAATTAGTAAGAAACAAAATAATAATTATTCAAGAAATATATTTTTCTTTCTTTGGAACATGAAGATGTCAATATATGTTTAAAATTTCTAGGTATCACTCTTGACCACTAAAAGTCAGTTTACATGGAATTTACATTCCTTTGTTTCCACCAATGCTTAGTGTTTACCAGTGGTGACCAGAAAAGTGTTCTCATCCGCGAGTTTTAGTAAACATATGGACACCTCGGTTAACCGAACCCCCGATTAACTTCCCGGTCCCCTTCCGAGTTCGGATAACTAGGGTTCTATTGTACTATCAAGTGAAATACTCTTTGTTCTCAATATACAAGCTTTTCTTAAGAATTCAAAGGAACTATATACATATACAAATTGCTTGTAGAAATTTTAATTATTGCCTTCTTATAAACAGTTTCCATTATCTAATGAGTCTGACGGATTAGCTTTTTTTATCATGATTTATTATACAATTCTTTCAATTTTAACGGCTTAAAGGCGACACCAAAATCGTGACCAGTTTTGTAAGTCCAACCAACCGTAAAATGTGTTAAATATAGAAAATAATTGTAATTTGTCAGATAAACAAAATTACTCGCTCTAAAAATATCTTTACAGAATTCTGAAGTAATAATAAATCAATAGATCAACAAAAAGTACCAAGCTGAGAGCATTGAGAGCAACCTCGAACCAGCGCTAATTTTGCTTTTCAGATACGAGGACAGCGGAAGGGAAAGCCATCAGTTATATCAAAAAATGAAAAAGGCGCCCTGGGAACGAGGTTGCATTGGGAACCGCCAGGTTGCACACGAAAGTAATTAAAGGTCCAAAATCTCAGCATACGGGAAAACGGGAACGAGAAGAAACCAGGCATCGGACGCCATACGCTATTAAGAGAGTGAAATATTTGCGTGTTTAAATATTCGTGTGGTATCAGAACAACATTCCTTGCTAGAATATTATATTGGGCTCAGTATACACGAAACATGAGTTGAATACCCGTTTGAGATTTCCTATCCGTTAACTTGAAAAAGTTTCTGTTTTCATCAAAATTTCATTGAAATACAATAACAACACAAATAATAAAACTCTTGAGCTTCAGACACGCTGTGTCACGCTGCGTCACGCTGGTTGTTGCCATGGCTACTGGGAAGTTAATTAGTTTTGCATGTTTTATTTAAAAAAATTTAAAATATTTCGCTCATTCAAATAGCTGAAAGGGGAATTTTAGAGACTTGATTCTCGAGTAGGAAAGTTAAAAAAAAGATCGCTAAGAAAAAAGTGTTATAGGGTCTGCACATTACATAGTTCAAAAATAGAATATATGTATCGAATAATAAATAAAAAGTTGCAATCGATAACGGAATCGAATGTTGACAACCTTAATATCTAACCAGACAGTCCTTGCCTTTGATGTATAATGGAATTAAATCAAATCGATTTTATTTTATTCAAGATTTGATTAGATAATATCTTTTCTTCTCGAATATCTAATGGCATATCTTTGAACTTTACATATCTAACAGACTATTCATATATATTATACTAACATACATATTTAACGAGTATTTTATTGATCAACCGAAAACTGATTAAGAAATAGATAAAACGTTCCAAACCAAACATATTTTACTGACCAGAATTACATTTTGCAGACCAGGACACAAATCAAGAACCAATTAACAATATTTCTGAACTTTGCATACCAGTGGTACAGGGTGGAAATTACATTTGATCTTTGTTAGCATCTACTTTTAATTTGAAAGAATATGAAGATTAGTGGCAGTAAAATGGTTTAAAATCATGGTCTGCAACTTGAAACATGTCTGAAACATATCACTCTCTGTGCACATTCAAAACAACATAGATAAATAAATAAATGCAAATAATCAAGATAAGATATCTGAAAATTTCAAGCTTATTGTGCTGAAGTTAATCCGTTGCTAATAACAACATTAATAATGACCTTATTGCATTAATGGAAAAACTATAGAAACTAGCCTGTTTATTGTTTCCTGGAGGGGCCACAATTGACACTTGCAGAATTCCTCTAAAGATTTCCATTGGTTTTTATGAAAAACGGATTTCAGATTTGTGTTCCTCGTCCAAAAATGTACCGATGAGAAAATTTCAGATTCCTACTGTAAATAGAAAGGTTTTTTTTTTTGCCACGTCCACTGTCAAAGCCTACTTACTTATATTCGAACTTGTCATGTTTCGCCTCGTTCTGATGCAAAACCAAAACAAAACAAATAGCTATATGCTCTATGGTTCTGAAATATCCAGCTTAGATCTATTTTGGGACGAGCAATCTGAATTTGAAATCCGTTAAAATGTTTTCGTGTGACGTCATTTGTCACGATTGTGACGTCGATTCGGGAAGTGTCCATTAAAGTGCTGATTGCAATTAAAGTTCTTTTTGAGACACAGAAGTTTCTAATTGACAGAAAATTCCACACCACCGAACAAAGTCCACAGGTGGGATCAAACCGCAACAGCTCATCAATTTACTCTAATTTATTTACATAGTTATAGATGTACGGCACTGATGACACAGTGACATTTAAATTGTATATTATATCTCATATCCTTGACGAGGTCCAATGATTGATTACTAAATTTACATAAGTAGACCTCTCCCGAAAATAATTTGTGTGACGTCACCCAGAAATTTCGTTTGATTTTTATAAAAACCGGATTTCCGAAACGGTTTCTCCGTTTTAGGTTTTAAAATCCGTTTTTCTTAAGGTTTAATGTTTTTGTACGTTGCGTGGCAACGAGGCTTAGGGATTACAAAATTATTTAGGGAGCTTTGACCGAGTGTATGTAATAGCCAAATAAACCTTCTATTTATTGTAGATATTTGAGATTTTCAACAAAGATATGTTTTTAGATAATGTTTTTGTACTGTGTTTGTACCTTCTCATAAAACAAGTTTAATATTTTTTTATTACGTTGTTAGATTTTAAATATTTCTTCTCACGGGATGACCAAAGCTGAACTCCATGTCACTCTCCTGTTTAGTTAAACTCATTAACTTCTTGGAATATTAATTAACCTTTGAACATTCGAATTGACTTTGAACTTTCAACTTCATAATTTCAGAAAAACAACGTCAATTAAATTCGATTGGATACATTCCAATTAAATTTGTTAACCACAGGGAGTCTATCTACTTGTAGGTTATATCTTATTGTCAGATTCTTTCATTACGCTTAGATTTGTTTAATAAGCTTGGAAATCTTAAATGTTTTAGATGACTAACACCATTATAAGTTACTAATGCTAGCTGACATGCTGTACAGATGCATTAATGAGCTTTTCAGTTACCATGTATGAAGTTATCAGCAAGAAATTACGTTATAGTCCTTCAGTTTTAAAGTGAAACAGTCATGCGTGGATTGTTTAGGTTTGTAGATTTTTAGTTGTGTTACTACGTTGCTTCATATATGGCATGATAGTTGTAAAGAATAAGTTTTCTTACTCACAGTTACAAGTTCTAACTCATAATTAAGATACTAACTGGAGGTTAAAACTTCTAACTCATATTTTAGAACGTCTAAACCAAAGTTAGAATACTAACTTATGATTACAGTGCAATCTCGTTATTAGAACTACTAAGAGTATTTAAATGGTATTCTATGATTAAGAAGTTCTATGTAATGAGTTTTAAGTTTTAACATAAGTTATTCTTGAGTGTCTAAACCTTCAACTTCTCCTCCACATAAAACATTTCACTTACTAGAAAGATTGGGGAGGGAACATTTAGCTCTACTGGGAATAAAAGTAAGTCTCTGAATCTCTAACTTGCTTTTAAACTGATTTCAAAGATCGCCCATTCATTATTTATAATTTATATTAAAAAAATCATGACCGTTTTTTTAACCTTTTAATGCATAAGCATACCTCCTGGTTATATTTAACTTCCCATTGGAAACCTTCATAATTTTATGAGGAACCAGGGGGTCTTATCAGCATTAAAGGTTTGAAAGTAATCGGAAATTTCTTTTTCGTGGTGAAATTAAATTAAAAGTATCCAATCAAAACATTGGATATGATCAGCAAGTAACATTTTTTAGTCGAACATTTTACGGTAGAGTAGTACTGTACCGTCTTCCGCTCACCAACCAAAAACAGTAAATGACGAGTGAAAAATGGCGGATTAAGTGTGGAATGGAAGACGGTATGGATACCAAGACTATCCTTGAGTTAAAAGATTTAAACTTGAATATCTACATACCTAGACTAGATCTATTCTGTTTTATCGGGAAATCGGATTCACTGCAATTCGCGCACGGCGATGAGAAGGAATTTATGTTATTTCTCCTCTTCACGTTAAACATGCATTGGCAAATCCAGAAGGATTTTGACACCTGTATATAGGCTTGGGCGCCCATATAATTGCTTAATATACACTGTTTTACCAAAGAATAAGTGGGGAGACAAAGTGTTTTCTAATAATTTAACTGGTAGAAATTATTTCTCTTTACTTAATTCATCTATTTTTGCTACTTTGGTAGGGTATAGGGACAATATAGTGTTTTGAGGTGCCCAAACTAAAGCAAATTAGACTAAAAACGGTGTCCCCCCAAAAACTCTGGATATGGCACTGACATGTTCTCTGTTTGGGTGCCTTTTATATAAAGGCTAGGTCCTAGTCTATTATATACCTTGAGTTAGTTAGTATTCAGTTAATAACGTTATTCCTGACTAACAGCATTATGTACATACAGAGACAAGAGAAAAAACAACAAATATTTGGAATAATTTGTTATTGGCAACGTTCCTTGGTTATACAGTGCAATTAGAAACGTAATTTCTTTTATACAAACCACCGTAGATAGCACGTTAGGTAACCGTTCAAATTTGTTCCTCAAGGTGGAGGAGAGATATATATTTATCAGTCAAACTATTGTTTCTTTCATTATTGCAGGAGACTTTACTTGCATTTACAGACATTGACGAAAATGAACCACTTAATGATTAGTTTTTCCCTGGAAACAAATGTCATTTTGCTTTGCCAGGGGGTTATTTATTATAAAGGTTTTCAATAAGCAGTTCATAATAGACAGGAGGCGTCGTTCTTTCATCTACAATGCAGGTTTTACATTACGATATATTTGTTGATTTGTTAATAGATGAGTCATCATAAAAATTGTCTTTATCTGTGTCTGTAGTGATTAAATAACGACTGTTGAACAGACATACTTCATATCTTTTTCAGTTAGGATGGTTAGAGTTCCTTGTATTACGAACTTCAACTACATTGTACGTGTCAGACGTTTATTGAGCTAGGCGAAGATATCTAATACACCTTTATGTCCACTGATAGTATCTACGTAGTGTTTTGTAAACCATTGTTATTTTTAAAGATACAAGAATGAGTTTCAGATCCGTTTAAGTAAGATATATACGAGTGTCTCTTATATGTCCTTGGTTTAAGTTATGACAACTACGTTTACCTCATTAACTTTTTGATTATAATAAAATATCTTCCATTTTTACCCTATTTATTTACCCCATCTTTTCAGCGTAGATGCAGACAAAAGAAAACATTGAGTATATAATCCAAATTATTTTTATTGCTTACTTTTCCCACGACAAGTAAAAGAAAATGCCCTTCGTTGAAATACTTCTCACGGCCGTATGTGGCTATCGTTTACATTCCTTGGATGCCGAAAAATCAAAAGTGTAGGAGGTTTTAACCGTAGTCTTTTAAGAACCAATTTGTATTATTGGTTAGCGATTTGTTATTTCACTTACCAAAGGAATAGTCCAAATCCTAATATATTATTTAGATTGCCGCAAGTCTTGTTTTTATGTTACATGTTCAGCACGTAGTTGCTCGTAGTTAAGTGGGTGTTATAATGTACAGCGGTGTAACTAATTTCAATTGAGAATAGTTTATTATGTACAGCGGTGTAGCTAATTTCAATTGAGAATAGTTAAAACAACTTACTACATTTGTTATTTTTTATTCTGTATAATATACATTCATATAGCCTTGTCTTCCTTTATGATCTTAATACTTTCCCTCAAGCAATTGTTATTTGGTTTATACAAACACGAAACGAACAGCTCGCGCAGTCATTTTGAATCATGTAAACTTGACTGTTGTTGAATATATAAAGTCATGTGACGGTACACAAAATGTAAACGAATGAATTAATGGATGAATGAATAAATAAGTAAATAGATAAAGTAAATATATAAATCAATGAATCGGTGTATTTTCATGAGAAACTTTAGAAACTTTTCGTATTTTACTAACTTATACGTTTTATGATTTCACAAAGCCGTCATAGCTAGAAAGCCCGCTTTAGACACACTCGAGGTCCATTCGTGTCCATGTTTGCTTAGTGATTGAGGTGACTTCATTTCCGAAAGCAGTTTGTGGGTTTAAGCCATTAATAAATAATCGCACCCCCTGGTTATATTAAACATCCTATTGCAAACCTTAATAATTTTATGAGGAGCCAGGGGGTCTTATCAGAATTTATCCAATTTAATTTACATTATATTTCAATAATTAACTCCCTGGAAAGGGAAAAATAACAACACAATAAGCCACGATTTGATGTCTTTCCAGGGACACTATCGATTAAAGGGTCAAGGAAGCTAAAAAATGAAAAAAATTCCCAACCTGAAACTGGCCGTTTCATCACTTCTGTGGAACACTATATTTGTTATTTCTGTTAGGTTCACCTTGCCTTGTTGATTAAATATTCATTATATTGTTAACGATTTAATTTATTATATTTAGAGCAAGAACAATTTAATAAGATATGGAATACCCGTTTCTCCAGCAGAGCTTCAATAAATATGCAACTGGATTTTACGCTACCCAAGATTTAGCCGATATTATCTATCTCTTTGACAATGAAGATTATGGTAAAGAAAGAGATGACAGAGAAACTCCAACGCAATTCTTCGAAATGCCACTTCAAGATATAGATCAAGATGAAAACAAAGATTCTGAAATTAATGAAACTGATGTTGCCGAAGAAGAACAATATTACCAGGATCAAGTTGTTGAAACGAAGCGCTGCAAGTTACGACTAAATTTAAAGAGGAAGCAATTGGAGCTAAAATACACCTCGAAAAAGAAAAGGGACGCTGAGGATGAGTTACTTATGGAACAGAAGCGTAAATGGGAAATCCTTAAAAATTTGCAAGCACAAGAGAAAACTGTTATGAAGATAGAAGAAGACTTAAAAAAAAACAAAGAACAACTTAGTAAATTACAAACAGAATGTCAAAAGAAAGAAATTGACTGCTTAATTCGAGTTGAACATGTAAAATCTATCAGCAATGAACATAATAATATATCGAATGATATTTGTTCGATTCAGATTAATTTAATAAATGATACATTGATTGAAGATAGTGACGATAAGGATGAATGCCCAATATGTTTTGAAGAATTAAGACCGCCATTGAAGATATATCAATGCCAAGAAGGTCATATATATTGTGAAAATTGCAAAGAAAAACCTAACATGCATCGATGTCCACAGTGCAAAATACCTATTGATAACATCTGTATTCGTAATCGACTTGTCGAGGAACTAATGGCAAAGAAATACAAAAAATGAGAGAGTAGGGATCAATATGTTACTTCAAAGTCGCATGGTTGATTTAAAACATTAGCGAAAAGTCACTATAAAAAGTGTTCTTAAGACATAACTGTTATGTTCCAAAAAGTGGTTGTTAAACATTTTCCATGGTTTCAAGTCATATTCGATGTTTAAAATAGTGGTTTCAAGACATTTATGATGTACAAAAAAAGTGGTTGCGATGTTTAAGAAAATAGTTTCCAGACATTCGCTATAGAAGTATTTGTAATAAAATTGTGTCTTACTGTTGAAAAGTATTTAGATTCCGGTCTATGCTATTTGTCATTCCAAGTTGACAACGAGAGGACGAGAGGGGACTTTGCTGCAGCCTTATATTTGTTGCAAGTACTTTCCTTATTACGAACTGAAACATTTATCGATTTATGAGGAAAACTTTATGAAAATACTTTACAGAATGTATTTCAGTTATTTGTTGATAGTCACAAATCACTTTTACAAATGACAAATCCTTATCTGTGTTATTTAGGATCTATTTTAACTCATTTTGGCATAAGCATACCTCCTGGTTATATTAAATTTCCCATTGTAAACCTTCCTCATGTTATGAGGAACCAGGGGGTCTTATAAGCCTTTAACAAATTTATTTTATATTATATTCCATATAATTAATCGCCTGAAAAAAGCAAAATTGCAAAGAAATGACCAATGATTTGATTCCTTCCCGGGGCACTATGCATTAAAAGGTTATTGTACTAAATTAAAGTTAGCTTGTCTATCTCAAAATTAAATAAACGTTTTAGTTTACACAAAATATATGCCGAATCAAACTTGCCAGACTAAAGCTGGATTTCCAATTAAATAAATTGATACGCGTACCGACACAAAATACGCGTACGCCGATAAGTTACGCTTCGCGGATTAATAACCCCTTAAGATTTTTGGCGCGTGACTTTTAATTGTTGATAACATTTTTTTTGTTGATAAGGATCTCTGATTGATTTATTTAATTTTGACACGCGAATAGTAAAAAAAGTTGACTTGAGTTCAACATTTTTCGTGTGTCGCGGAACGTATCTAAAGTTCGCGTATTTCAGACATATATAATCCTGCGCATGCTCCACAGTACGTTTCGTGCTGATACGCGTATCATTTTTTAAAGTGGAAATCAAGCTTAAAACAAATTAATATGGCACGGGAATCACATCCAGTGTGACTATCACTCCTAGCATTCCTACGTACCTTCAATACATAGTATCCCCCGGGAAGGAATCAAATCATTGGTCATTTCTGTGCTATTTCGCTTTTTCCAGGAGGTTATTTTCCTTTTTCTAAGGGGTTAATTATTGAAAATGTAATGTAAATAAATTTAGTAAAAGTTGATAAGACCGCCTGGTTCTTCATAAAATTAGAAAGGTTTATCTATATAACCACTATATAACCACTATATAACCAGGTATGCTTATTCATTAGTGGGTTAGCACTTCGAGCGTAAATTATGGATAGGGCTCAGATGGGTAGGTCTTTTCTCCGGTAAACAATGGGTAGGTCTTTTCTCCCGTAAACAATGGGTAGGTCTTTTCTCCTGTAAACAATGGGTAGGTCTTTTCTCCGGTAAACAATGGGTAGGTCTTTACTCAGGTAAACAATGGGTAGGTCTAAATTGTGTTGATATTTATGCGAATGAAATTCCTCTGTTTTACTTCATTTATAAGAGAATGAGTGAGGTGCTTAATTTTATATAAAACAATATGTACAGGAGCTGCTCAATGCTCATCACATCAAAGTTGTAAATATTATGAGATAAACAGTGTAGATACAACATACACAATGACAATAGAACTTTCCCCAATTCGACTAAAAACGTGTTGTTTTTTATGAAAAAAGGATCCCAAATTCGTTTAACCCGTCCGAAAATATGTCCATACTGCAAACAGAATATTTACTTATTACATGGCATTATATTATAGCATGCCAACCCATGGTCAAAAGCTTCTTACTTTCAAAGTTACACCATGTCCAGCCTCATTTACATGCGAAACCTAGTCGCTCTAAGCCACTGAAATAAATAAATAAACAAATTTTTTGATGTTCAATTCGACTTTGTAATCTATTATTTACGAAACAAAGGAGAAAAGGGTCCGAATTTCCTGTGACGATATTTTGGGGATGGTCTATTTCCAGAAAGAATACAAATTTTATTAAAGATTCGAATCCCTCGTCCAAATATATTCAGCTATTGGAAATCTCAAAGCTCTATCACTAATAGTAGATGTTCCAGCTATGATAGCTACTTTTGCGGTGTAAACATACTCAGTTTTGAAATGTGTAGGGAGTAGGTAGACATACTTTTTGAAATGATCAGGGGGTAGATACAATTTTTAACGAGGGATGCGAATTTATGATCTTTTTTTCACGAGACTGTGTATAAAATTTGTCGTATAACGTAAATTCAAGAATAATCAAAATTGTGATATCACAATTCTTTTTTGAAAAAGGTTATAGAGAGAGAGCTACACAAGAAACATACACACACGTCATTTAAAACTCGTTAATGCATTGTGTCCCCCGGGAAAGGAATCGAATCATTGGTCATTTCTTTGCTATTTCGCTTTTTCCAGGAGGTTATTTATTGGATATATAATAAAAAATAATTAAGATCTATCAGTTCCTCATAAAACTATTAAGGTTTCCAATCAGAGGTTTTATATAACCAGGAGATTTGCTTGTGAATTAAAAAGTTAATCACGTGGTTTTTAAAAGGGAAGCGTAACATAAATAGATTTAATGATCAGTTAAAAAAAAACGTTTCCAAATATGGTAATTGATGGTACTAAGATACGTATTAACCACGAACGACGTCTCCACGGAAATGGATTAAATATATAATCATTTCTATGCTATAATTATTTTCCAGGGGGTTAATTATTGGAAAGATTAATCAAAGACTGATAAAACTCGTCGGTTGCCGTAATTAAAAGGATTTCTAATAAAAACTTTACTTTATGCACAAGTAATATAATATAATATAATATAATGTAATGTAATATAATTCTTGGAAATACAATGTAAAATAAATTTGATAGAAGCTGATAAAGCCCCTGATTCCTCATAAAATTATAAAGGTTTCCTATGGGAAGTTTAACATAACCAGGAGGTATGCTAATGCATTAAAATATTAAAATAACCATGCTCCAATGGAATTTACGAAACGAAACCTATGAGAACGTACCATCGTCACGCGGATCATAAGTAATCATGTCATTAACATCGCATGATAATTTGCTTGTTTTGTATACACCACCTTTTTATTTATTCGTTAAATATCGTTTTCAAGTTTTCAAGTTTTTTGCTTCAGTTTTTTTTTAAATTTTATTTTGGGTTGTGTTATTGTTGTAAGTAATCTTTTACTTTATTGTCAGAAATTTTCGCGGGAAGAAAATTTCGCGGAGTGAAAAAACCGCGAAATGTTTGCATTTTTACG
>JANTOQ010372242.1:0-12179 GCA_027564595.1 Bythotiara depressa
GAGATTTTTTCTAGCTACTCAAAATCCGAATCTTACGCACACCCAACAATACTGCCGCCCCCTTATGGGGCGGCAATAATTCATGACAGCTCATTTAATAATACTTTTTGCCAAAAAATCGAATCTCTGCAATACAATGTGTCACTGTCAATAACAGGTGCCATTTCCGGTACTTCCTGCGATAAATTGTATCAAGAACTAGGATTAGGAGATGGTATAGGTGGTTATGCTTCTATTATAAAATTTAAAATAATCAAACTCCTAGTTATTTAACAAAACTATTACCTGAATTAAGAACACAGCCTTATAATATTAGATCTTTTAGAAATTTCAATATTGAACCTCCAAGAACAAACAGTTTTAAAGCATCTCTTTTTCCTTCATGTGCAATTAATTGGGAACTGCTTGATCCTAACATTCATAATTCCTCATCCTTATCGTCTTTTAAACATCGTATGCTAAAATTTATAAGACCTGCCACACCTATTTATCGTGTTCATCATCCACATGGACTAAGGTTATTAACTAGACTCCATCTTGATCTTAGCCACCTTCGTGAACATAAGTTCTGCCACAATTTTCAAAATACCATAAACCCTTTTTGTTTATGTGGAACTAATTCTATCGAAACTAATGAACATTTTCTATTGCACTGCGCTATTTTTTCTGCTCAACGACGTGTACTTTTTGACAACCTCCATGCCAATGTTTTCCTTATACTATTAAACTGCTCATTATTGGTAAAACTTCTCGTTTATGATAGTCGTATTTATAGTTTAAATAACAATAATTATTCTTTCTCTTGTTATCTAAACGATTTGATGATCCACTGTTATAAAAAATCCCTTTGCTTGACATATGATTTGTTTGCTTGTTTTGGGGGCTTTTTTTTTATCCCAATTATTAATATCAGACAATGTTACTTGACGATGTAACTTCGGTGCCTTGCAGGGAATATTGCCTTTCTTCTATTTCGTACTGTCCTGTTTCTCTTGTATTTGTCCATGTTTTATAATTTGATTTTTTGATTTTGTGTGTTCATGTTGTATTTTATTACATTGAATAAAATTGAATTAAAAAAAAAGAAGTTCTAATTATTTAACATTAGGCAACAGTCTCCTTATTATTAATCAACTATTAGAAAGAAAAAGTGAAGACGAAGACATTGTTATATATCCAATGAAAGGTATATAAAAAATGAGATGTTGTTTAACGGTTGGTACAATGGTTGCAATGTCCTGCATAATTAGCAGAAATATACGATGGTCTGCATAATTAGTAACAAGATGATGATCCTACATAATTTAGGTATAAAGGTATTGCATAATTTATATCAATATAGTGAGATTTTTCATGTTAGAAGAAAGATGAATACTGTCCTGTATACGTCAATCCTTACACAGCATAATCTACTAATTTTTCTGCTTGTATAGAACAGAAATAATATCTGCCTTTAATGTTCAAAGTTCAGAAGTTAAAGTTCACAAAGTTAAATTTTTTTTTTTAAACACATCAAAGAATGGACAATGTGAATGAAAAATACAGACCTGAAAATATATCATTTCCCAAAAACCATCCAAATCTGATGCATGTGCAGCCTTTTCTGCAGATTTATCCTAAAATATTGAAAAAATGTTTAAAGTATATAGCTCTACTTAAAACTTACTCATATTTTTTCTTTACATTTGCTTGCAACACTTTAAAACTTACTCATGTTTTTTCTTTACATTTGCTTGCAACACTATCTGCCTACCAATTTCTATTCTTTTAGATATCTTTAAAAATATATATACCGTAAATGACCGTTTTAGTGTCCTGGATGCTTATTTCAAAATCAAGCTTTTAGGGTGGGTGTTTAATCGTCCTGGACGCTTATAAAAAAAGTAAATATAAAGTACAAATTAAATTTGTTTGGTTCACAGCTTTACAATAATCTAATCTACGCCATTTTCGACTTGTGAAACGACCTGTTATTCTTTAATATAATTTAAAAAATTCGATTGGTTTATCTTTACTTCCTTCCATTTGAAAGAAAAACACACTTTGACAGACATTTTTTTATCATGTCCAAATAAGTGCTCACTTTCACAAGAAAGATGGGCGCTTATTTGGACCTGGGCACTAATTAGAAAAAGAAGCTTTTAGGTTGGGCACGTAAACAGCATGGGTGCTTATTTGAACGTGGGTGCCAAAATGGTCATTTATGGTATACAATAAAATCTTAAATTTTCAAACCCTGAAGATATCAAAAAATTATTTAAACAAATAAAAAAAGTAGATGTTCCACTGCAATAGATGTAAAGCCGCAAGTAGCCCACCGATGTATATACTACTGACTAGCTACAGTAAGTAAATAAATAGCAACATATTATTTGCTAACATCAACGCTATCTATCCAATTAATAATATAACTTGATATACTTTTGCTGGCTTGATTTTTTCTTTTATGAAAAAAATATTTGCCCATGTGCTTTGTATATTATAACTTTTACCTTGTGTAATTCAATCAACTCCTTGAATTGTTTGAAGCGTTTACGTATAAAAAGCTCAGCTTGGCCAATAGCAGATAGGATGTCACCTTGCACTAGAAAAAGAAAGCAAGTTAAGCAAAGTACATTCTGGTTCACTTAATTTAATTAAGCTCTTGATCACATTGTTGTTATACATTTAACCTGTTTTTTTCTATGCTTGTGTGTTTCAGAGGCATTTACATAAAGAAAAAATAATTAGAGCATGGTTAAAATATTTACATGCTGTTTCTAAAGGATGCTTCAAGAGAAGCAATAACCATATAAACCTCATGTAATGATAATTCAACTAGATGAGGTATGTAAGTATGGCACATATATAACAATTATCCTTGGGTTACATGCAACAATTCACTACTGTCTTGTCATAGTGTGCAGAGAGGTATCATCATCCCCCAATTTTACTCATCTACCCATTTATAAAAAATTGCCTTCATCCCACCTCACAATAAGGGCATTGAAAAAAAAAAAGAGGGGGGGTGCAAACTATGCTTGTTTCAGGTGTCATATTGGACTGGGATATGTCAGGAAGACAGAAGAAAGCCTTCTTAAAACTGACATGACTAAAATTTTTTACTCATCTACCCATTTATAAAAAATTGCCTTCATCCCACCTCACAATAAGGGCATTGAAAAAAAAAAAGAGGGGGGGTGCAAACTATGCTTGTTTCAGGTGTCATATTGGACTGGGATATGTCAGGAAGACAGAAGAAAGCCTTCTTAAAACTGACATGACTAAAAGCCTGCTGCATCCTTTTCTCTGTCAGTTTTGCTCATTTTTTACTCTGAAGAAACTTGTGGAATAGAGAGAGAGAGAGAGAAAAGCAAAGTGGATACCTTCTTCGGGTGCCACTTTATCATCCAGAACCTTCTGCCATTTTAGACAGGAACATTTGAACTTGCCTTCCTCGTCAGCTACTATCTTGCTGAAATATCTAACACTTTCAGACACCTCTGGGGGAGTTTTTGGAACATTTTTCCCAATTGGAGAGTCAATCCTTTGGGCTACTGGATCATCAAATTTAGATAGGAAATTTTTTGGGTTAGGTGTTAAACTAGTTCTCTTTATTGAAGAAGTATTCTTTAGAGTTGAAGGAGTGGATTTGTGTGTTAATCCTTCCCGTTCCTTAAACAGTGCAACTGGTGTTTTTGCTATGTTGCAGAGTTCATTCTGATCCTTTACAGTATCTTTATTTAGCCGTGCAGATCGACGTAATGATTCTACTTTGGGAGATTTTGAAGGTAAACAAACTGGTGTAGTTTTAACAACTGTGTCGATACAAGTTTGTTTATTTGTTGTAATATCAGCTTTTTCTATACTGCATTTAGTTGGTGCAGTAGATATGGCATCCCATGATGTATACTGCTCTAGCTTACTTGGTGAAAAAGCATTCCACTCAAATTTGAAGTTGGTAAACGACAGTCCAGGAGGAACTTCAAATTGAGTGGGGTTCTCTGTGATTGCCAGAGGTGAGGATAAAGGAATTTCAATTTCAACATCTTTAGTGTTAACCTCTAAACCAAGTAGGTCATGTAGTTTTATAACTTCTTCGGCATCATTTTGTACTGTCTCTTCTTCGTGTTTCTTATTTGTGTTTTTATTACATTTTAACACGTCACTAGTATATTCAGATTTTTCTCCAACAGTCTTTTCCTTGCTGCTTTTAAGATTTCTGTTCACACTTCTTGTTACTGGTCGTCGCTCAATCTTTTCTTTAGTTGCAGCACTATTTTCTTGATTCTTTTTATGCACCAATGCAATGTTATTTTGCTTGTTTCCTTTAGAAATGTTCTTTTTAATGACCATTGGATCTGTAAGAAAGAAAAAGGAAAGTTGAAAGTTTCCTGAAAACGACTTTTTGCATAATAAAAGTATTGTATAAAACATGGTTGTTAAATATGCTAGTTACCATGCCAATACATGATATCTTACCATCACATAATTTCCTATGAGGAATGTGCAGATACTGGTATACAGTAGTATATCTAGAATGATTTTGATTGGTATATTGACTTTGGGTGCAAAGAAAATAATAAACATCAACTTTATATTGCTTACCTTTTATCATCAAAGTATAAACAAACAACAAGAAACAAAGCAGTTATATATATATAACAAGACCCATAAAGCTAAGAAAAGAATCAGTGTTTTGTTGAACAAGTGTAGATAATTTCTACTATCTTGGGCCATTTAAACTGCATGAATTTGTCCTATATTACTACAAGAAATGTAGGTAAAGTTTATGGGGAAGGAAATTAGCAAATGCAGACCATACATAGCTAGAAACTGTGACATTGAAGTTAACATGAGATTATATATATACACGCTATAAGTAACAAAAAGCTTCTATTTTTTTTCAGCAAAATATTTTGTAACAAATTATTTCAAATATAGAACCAGAATAAAATTTGGAAAATAAACATATGCTTTATATACAGACATGCCAGGCAACTACACTGATGCTTATTCCGGAAGAAAACTTTAACTATAGGGATGGAAAAGAAAGGTTCCTTAGATCGCCATACATACTGTAAAAAATACATTTCCTGTTTACATAGGCAAAGCATAAACATTAATACAACCATTTACAATTTACAAATAAATACTGTTGCAAAAATAAAATAAATGTTTGGTTCTAAGGAGATAAGTGTTTCTTTAAAACAGTGATGGTTTTTGTTTTAAAGATAAGAACTTATTATAAAATGCTCTTTCTTAACCTTATGTATTGACTAGTACAGTAAGTATTTTTGTTTTTGTTTAGAGGTTCACATTGCAGTTTTGACTTTTGTGT
The DNA here is from genome assembly GCA_027564595.1 of Bythotiara depressa. Lineage (NCBI taxonomy): Eukaryota > Metazoa > Cnidaria > Hydrozoa > Anthoathecata > Bythotiaridae > Bythotiara > Bythotiara depressa. The sequence goes on from JANTOQ010372242.1 coordinate 5,321, forward strand.
AATTAGGGAAAAAATATAATAAATAAAAACATTTTTTGCATTTTCATATTTTCAGCAATCAACATTCCGTAATTCCATGATTTTCTGGAACATTCTGGAAGTATAAAGTAATTACATACAAACAAAATTTTCCCTAACAACATGCTAAAACTGTGCACTGAAACAGTTTGTCAAGTGGTGGTTTGCAAATATCCATAGTCTCATTATACAGTTTAAGAAGCAAAAAGGAGTTAAAATTGAACTGAACACAATCCAGCTTTACCATGAATCCTAAAAAAAACTCTAAATGATGAACAGAAAATATTTCCACCTTTAAAGTCTTACAAATTTATTGTTTCATCTATGTATATTTATAAACTCTAGATGATTACTGTTGACTATGGCTTCACATAAATGTGTTTTTGAATATTTTATCTGCTAATATTAACACATTTATCAATGAGTAAACAACTAGAGAAAAGGATCAAGTAGAAGAAAAAAGGAGCACTTTTGATTTGTGGCCACATTTCCTGAAAGTATGCCTTAATTTAAACATTTTAACTAAAAGGGCAATTTATGAAACACTCCCTGGATACAAAGGTTTGTTCCCAGGCTGTAAAAAACATAAAATTTGCACAAATTAAAGATTACTCTCTACTTTTTATGAAATTTAGAGCCATGGATGACATGCAAACCAAACCACTATCTGGACTATAACATACATACAAATAACTAGAAAACAGGTGTCTCTTAAAATATTAAAACCCACATTGAACCTATGTGATTCAATGTTTTAGAGTAAAAGCAAGCCAGTGACTACTGCTGCCCAAAATAATTTTACAGGTTAGCCCTTAACACTAAACTATTTAAGTATTTGCAGGTGGAATTTCATAACTGTAGGAATTTTACACTATGTAAATAATGTCTAAACATAGCTTATCTATTCCTGGTATTAGCCAAGTTTTTTTTTAGGAAAACGTCGTTTTAGACGCGTTTGGGAAAACTTCCTAAAAAGTATTCTAATCACAATAGAACTTTATTCCATTTAATACCATTGAGAAGTTTCTACAATGTTTCATGGTTGGGAGAATGGATTAACATCATTTCTTGGGCCTGTCTAACACCTATATTTCTTTAACCTGTTACATTAAAACGTCTGAAGAAAAAAGTAAGGCAATACCATGTGATTTCTTCTGTTGTTGTAGAAAGTCATTTGAGAGTATATTAACATCTCTTTCTTTCAGAACCTAAACAATATAAAAAAGATACTATCATTACATATGTTGGGTGTGCATTACATTTAGCAATCAATTAATCAATGTATTTATACTTTTAAAAACAGCATATAACAAAAGTATATAAAATCAAAAAAGCTCATTGCACTGGTAAGATGTTGGGGTTTTCTCTTCTTGAGGGCACACAAGTACCAAGTGCAAGATAATAACAATACAAGTTTTTAACATCTTTATTTAGCACCTTTACATAGCTTTGCTTTTCCCAGTAAGTTTACAAGTACCTCTTTTAAGTAAGTATGTTAAAATTGCTAATGTTTGTGACCGCCCATTTGTCCTGAAATTTTTCATAATTTGTGTTCGCTCAATTTCCACGAGAAGTAATTAAATTTTGATTTTTACTGTAGAATATATTTGTTGTTGTTTACAACTGATTATTAAGGTTACTGTATACATTCATCACAAATATTTTTGAGATTTTTCTTTCTGTAACCCATAAAAGCTTAGGTATTAAGTAATATTTATTTTGAATAAGAAGTACAAAATTTAATTTGGGATACGTGAAAAAAGCAGGAAATATTTATTTTTTCCTAACTTACTATTATGTTTTTACACAATGCAAATTATAAAGATTATAAACATCTTTGAGCATTTGCGTGAATGCTCACATTCTACTCACTTAAAATATAAAAACATTTACCAATTTTCTTAAACAAAAGCTTTAGAATGAAAAACGAAAGCCATGTGACCTTTTATAAGAGATGTAAACATTATTTGTTCATTTCTAAGATTGAGACACAATTTAAAATGTTAAATTTCTCGAAACATGAAAATTTGACGATACAATAACTTCCAAGAGCTCCAAGTTCCTGCAACTTTACTGAAACTTAACAAAAATTATTTCAATTGGGAGATATTAAATTCAGCTACAAAACAATGTCTCATTTTTTCATTTAGATTGTGCTGTTTTGTTTTTATTGGCGTGTAAAGAGCTTTCCATCGTAATTTATAAAGAAATGAGTAAAGTTATAACTTTATACTGTGATTAAAGTTGAACAAAAGATGATATAGAAAAAGTGAGACACTGTTTTGTTCAGTATAGAATAAAGTTTTGAACCATACATATTTTTAAGAAGAAAAAAATCATGTCGAGGGGACTTGGAGCTCTTTTAAGCCAACTGGAAAAAAATAAGTTCATTATTTTTTTATCGTTTTCCGCAATGGGCTAAGTTAACAAGAGCTACATAGTTAAATAGAGGAATTATTCAGCATTCAGAAAATATATATATATATATAAATTATTTGAAGAAAGAGATATATTTTTAAAATACTGAACAGGTGTGATAAATGTATACAGTATATATCCTTAAACGTTTCTAAAATAAAGTTAAAAACATGGAGCTGTTAAAATTGACCAAAAGTAACCACGCCCATTTTTTAACACTCCAATTATTTATGACTGAGATCAAGAATTAGCTGAACCAAAATTTATTCAACCGGTTGATATCACGTTACTTTTTCACCTTCATTACCAGCCTGAATTTGCCAGGTACTACCTATAAGTCACCAAAGAAACTAAGAACTAACTTACATTGTTTATTTATCCCAGGTGTTTCTAGATAAAAGCTTAACTGACTAAGCGAGGTTGATACAATAGAAAACAAAATGTTTGGGAAAAACCCCTTGCACACCAGTGTAAAACCACCACTGGAAAATGTATCTTAACCCTATTAGTACTGGGCTTCTTGGGGCTCTTTATTACTGACTCATACCTTTAAAAGTGCTGTTAAATTTGTGCAGAACAACTTTTTGCACGTCTTTAAATTTGTGCAGTGAAAATAGATTGTGTTTTAACTTAAATACCAGGGTCGTATACAGGGCGATTTTGATAGCGTTGAACTGCTATGGGCGCCCCAAAAAATGTTCCCAAAAAATTTATCAGCACTTCAAAAAATTATTTTCCCTCTATCTATACTTGCTTTCTTTTTACATGTGTTTACTTAGAATTATATTTACCAGTCGGCCTGAAAGAAAGAATAACTATACATCAGATGGTTTAACATCAAACTATTTTATTTTGCATTCTTTAAATTGTTCTTTAAACTATGTTCCCAACACGCTTCACTTACGTCCCACGTCTACGTCACCATATTAAAAATTTTCATCTCACTGGATGTGTTTTAAAAGAGAATCAAACATTATCATGTGCGCATATCTTTTTATCTCCGTAATAAGAAAGTTTAGAAAGACTTGTTGCAGTGTTTTAGCTATCGTGAAATTGTTTTGGATCATAAGTGATTAAATTTGAAAGATATATCTTGGTTTGTGCTCATTTTCAATAATTATATACTTAGTAAGTACATAATTTTCTTTCTGTTGTGCAATTTACGGTGTGCATAATTTTCAAGAAAAAGAATGCTTTTACAGCGATCTAGGACTAGCCCTTCGGACTCCACCACGGGGGGCCCTTACGGAGTCACTAATATCACTAACCACTTGAAAAAAGTTATTTCTAACCCTGTAATATATTCCGTAAATAACCCCCGGTCCTCCAGAAAAATAATGGTAGCCAAAATGATTAGATTTTTGTAAACACGCTGCTCTGACGAAGGATAATAGAACAAGAGAAGGCACAGCTGATGTGGGATTTAACTACTTTAAAAATTTCACAGGCTGTTAGAAAGAATTTATACTATTATAACAAGAAAGCTCAGGTTTCTGGGTTTAAATGTGTACTTGCAAAACACAGTTTTATCCATTGGAAATGGCTGTTTTACCAATATAAAGAACCCTCACTCAAAACATTTTTCCCCTCAGCAATTAACCCAGGACTAATTCGAGGTCCCCAAAAACTTTCTGGATACGACCCTGAATACTTAAAAGAGTTGGCGCAAAGACAAGTAAATCAAGGAGATTAAATTTACACATCAAATTATCTTTCTAAAAACCTGTACAAACCTATAGCAAACGGAAGATTTTGAGCTTTTGTGATGTTTGTCATTAGAGTTGATGTTATAGAATACACAGTGTGCAGCTCCTATTCTAGGTCAAAAGAGAATCTGAATTTTGGACGCTGCCCTTGTGACATTCCTGGAAAATGTGCCTTTTTTCTTAAACTTTTACACAATTTTGAAAAAACAGACCATTAAGTGCCATTTTTCACTACTATCGGACCGTGCCTGACAATCCAACAAGGTGTAAAGAAAACCCGCACCCAACAAGGGCATGGGAGGGAGGGGCAAAGAACGTCCTTACTAGTGACACCACAGCAACCAGAGGATTAACGCACGCTGAGCATTTTGAAGAGCCTGGGGAAGACAACAAAAATGGTAGCAAAGATGTAAACACTGGTCAGTTAACATGAGTTTGAGCAGTTCTGCTATAACTATCATTAAGTGACTTAAGCGAGGTTGATACAATAGAAAACAACATGTTTGGGAAAACTGGGAGCACTTAACACATGTACCAGAGGTGGTCTACCTAACAAGATGAGTAATGCTAATAAATGGCATTCAACAATGATACACCATGCTAACTGATATCGGTGATCTACAATGATACACTGTACAAATTGGTGCTGGTGATCACCAATGATACACCGTACTGATAACATAGATGATCCACAATGATGCACCATCCTATTGGTATTGGTGATCTACAATGATACACCATACCAAGTGACTGATGGTGATCCACAATGATGCATCATACAATAGCCCCTCACCATGGACAGCCTTCTGCTGGTGCATAATGATTAGGAACTCCTGAATAGACTAGACGCAGCACAGCTTAATCGTGGAGAGGACTATGCCACACCCATAACACCCATCACATACATAATAACAGCATAACTAGACCAACACTGGTGTGCACCCCCAAATTTCCCCAAAATAATTTATAGGAAATAACTCAATGAATTAACTGATGAGTTAGAAATACACTCCTGTACATAGCTATGTAAAAGATTAGTTAACGGCACTGAGTCTACTATGAAGCACGCATGCTAATCATGGGATAAAAACTTCCAGTCTCTGGGTTGCCAAAATGGAGTGCCATGTAAGCTATTTTCTGGAAGAAACTGTAGAGGCACAGGTATCCCCAAGAAAAACGCACTGCAATGGAACATAAATATCAGGGTGGAAGCTGAAAGCACCATAGAAGGTGTGGTACTGAAAGGAAAAGGGAAAAGCACAAGGTGCTACACATCAAGGTGTTGTGACGGTAGAACGTTTTGACTGAAGTGCTGGTGTATTCTGCCGACTGCAATAACCCAAAATAGGCCAGTGTGATGGCGGAATGAAGCATGATACTATCATAATCAGAAAACCTCAAAGAGATGAACTCGAACAATTGCCGAATATGACATAAGATAAAAAAAATTAAATTAAATTAAAAAATGAACCATGACTTATAAACCTTTAATTAAATTTGCATATGGTGTAGAATAAACAGCATAGAAGGCTCGTTCGTACAAACAGGAATGAAGATTTATTTAATTTAATTAGTAAGTTTACATTTTTTTTGCCGTCTTACATTAAAATACCTACGGTATTCACGAATGCTGTTGTGGATACAGAGGGCAGTAACATTCATTTCAACGTAAGCAAGATTGAGGCTGAGGAAAAAAATATATTTGCAGACCCTAAACCGACCTCAGAACGGCTTTGCCGTCCTTAATTTTATCCTAGGTTGGCAAAATTTTGCCAGATTTGGTTGGCACTTACGTGCCAATCTATGAACCTTTTAATTTTGACGTCTGGAAAATATGAGAGTTTAATTAACAGCTTAAGTTTTTTTCCGCCGGTTTATTTTATTTATTTTAAGGGACTCATGCATGTAATTATGTTTCTCTGGCTAGTTACGTTGGCAAATTATTCATGTATGTAAGGAAGATTATTTTACTTACGCCAAGTAATCGTCGGAATTCAAGATTTTTTCACCCTGGAAGATAAATATTAATCTTGTCTGGACATTGTCCAGCCAAGATGAAATTGTTATTTTGATCCCCTGTAAAGTAAATATTTTCTCTGCAATGCTTAAATGTTTTGCAAATGTGTCTTAAAATATTTTAACGATGGAAAGTTAACAAAATGATAACCCAAATGTAAAGTAATTTCTGTGATGAATTGAATTACATTATTTCAGAAAGCAGGCTAAAATGTTTTCATAACTTGTTGATGTCCTTAATATTAATGCCAACAGTCTAATACTGATACTGAAAATATGACATGAGAGCAATCATGCATGTCTTAATGAAAGGCCTGACATAACCAAAATCATTACGTAGTTAACAAACCGTTGGCTGTCCTTTATTAGAAAGAATCTTTTCATTTGGATGTGTCTTTCTCGTAAGCTCTGCATTTTGACCATGCAGCGTGTCATCTTGATACACCATATGTTTAACAACAAATACAGCTAAAGAAAGATACAGTACAAGTAAAAATTTTACTTTTGTAGCAACATATATCAATAGTAGAATTCTCACCAAAATGCAGATTTGTTCCGTAAAACAGAATTTGTATACAGTAATTCAAATCAACAACCAACAATATAGACTTCACAGGCCTGGAAATTTGGCGCAAACGATCGTTTCGTTTACGCATCAGTTACGCAAATCTTATTTCACGTAAACGAAGTTTCGTTTGTGT
>JANTOQ010372353.1:0-12178 GCA_027564595.1 Bythotiara depressa
AATTATTTTTGATAAATGACAACCTCAAAATTTAACTATTTTTAGGAGCCCATAGAAATCCCGTACGATTTTATAAGGCCTAAAGAAACTGCTGAAAGTAGTTTTATGATGTACACGAATAAGCGCTGCACCAAAAACTGAATGAAGTTAAATAAGTACACGAATCATGTTAATACGGTATTCGCTTTAAATATTACTGCAAAACATTCACACAAAACGCGTTTCTTTTAGAAAAGACAAACTTACTTTCTTTTCTACTTCCCGAGTCTGTTTGATATCGAAACTAAACCATATATACTAAAGCAAAGAGAAGTAGGGTATAGATACTGTAAATGATCGATTAAGCCCACAATTCCGAATGATCTCCCATTTTGAATAAACCCTCGCCCCTGAACATCGTTTTAGCAAATAAGCCCCCATTTTGAACAATCTCCATGGGGAGGGGACGTTATATGAATTTCAAGCTATGAATTCTAACCGGTATAGGGATATAACAGATCAACCCTGTCACACCGGCCTTGAATTGTTTGCTGAGCAAATGAAACTAATCAATAAACCAGAAGAAAATCTATTTGTAGCTGATCAAGACAATATAACAGAAGCCACCCTGTTCAAATTGATAATTGACATGGACGAAGATGGACATCGACATTGCAGTAGAAGAAGATACAGATATTGAAAAAATTTAACTCAATGTATGTAAAAAGTATGTAAAAATCTAAATTTGAATAAATAATACCCCAGTTCTCAATAAGCCCCCATTTTGAATAATCCCCACCTTAAAAATGCGTTTTGACAAATAAGACCCCGAGGCTATTCGATCATATACGGTAGTTCAATCTCCTGGCTATCAATGTGTCCGTATATCTCTTCTATCAATAGTAAAATAAAAAACGTTAGATAAGACGCTTTTTTTCCTTGCACACCATCTTTATGTAACTGCAACTATATGAACTAAAACGTCTACTCTCTATCATTATCGCATGTACGCAGCATGTAATTCTGCTTCACATAAACTGAAATAAATAAAATTATTGGGTATTAAATCAAGTACCTTAACAATAAAAGTGAGATTGTATTTTCAATATAAATATATACACAGCTGCATCAGCCATATTTGTTTATATATAATTTCGTGCATTTTAACATGAATGTCTTAATCAATGGCTGGATTCTGCAGCAACGGGAGATGTGCCTGCAATTTTACTCCGTGTTACTTATTGATTCACTTTAAAACGGTTTTATCTATCTGTTCTATCTCGATATAGTTACATTATATAGTTACTTAGTATAATTAGGGTGTATGCACGTGACAACTAAATTATGTTTCATTTAGCTAGTAATCTCGGTCTATCTTCTTGTATGGTGGTATGATGGAATATTCAGTGGTACAGAAAAAAGAATCTTTTTCTCTACATTCCTTACCAATTCTTAGTCGATCAATGGAAAAATATACTAAAGTGTCTCCTGTACACTATATTCTTCCTAAATTGCAGAGATTTTATGATTCAGAACTGAATATATGGTAACGTTATTTATGTTAACATGCTCTTATTACTTAGGTAGACAACAGAGGTTAATTGAAGCAAATTTTGTGGGATTTTTGTTTTCTTAACAAACTTCCTGTTCAAAATTTTATTCATACGTAGATAGAGTTCTTGTTCACTGGAATACACATTATATCCGAAAATCTCGTTTCGACATCATACTCTGGTAGACCAAATGAATTGTATTACATCCCGGACGTGTTTGGTAAAGAAGACCAAAACCAGCCATGTTCAGACAATGACCAAACTCCCAAGATTTAGGCTGTGTTGTGTGTGCCACTTCCTTTAAACAACCAATCAAAGCTTGTGAAATAACTAAAGTTTTGGGTGCTTAACTTAACTTAACAAACAAACGCTAATTTGCTTCATAGGCCGGTGGCCAAGGTCAATTTTTTCCATAAGGCTCTTGTACGATGTCACAGCAGTTAGTCTTACAATATTATGCCGTGTGTAAGTATATCGATATCTCCATCAACATTTGAATAAAAGTCTTTATTCTTACATCAAAAGTGCTAAAAGATGCAAAGCTTGGTTTCATTTTGACCTTAAAACACGTTTACTTGGATTACGCAGGTGTGTTAAAACGCGTAAATTGTTTAACCCTAGTTGAAATGTATGATCCAATTGCTACACTATTACCCCGCTGTAAGTTGCATGCGCCTATAGGCAGATTTTTTTAAATTATGGCTTTATGTTAATTTAAATGATCCCGGATAAGGGCGCATGCGCCTATAATTTTTAAGGACCCAAAGAAAATAAGAGAAAAAAAAGTCTTGAAAGGACCACAAGAAAGAATTTAAAAATTTGAACTTTATTATATAGTATATTATATATAGACATGGCTAGATTCCTTCAAGATATAGCAAAAATGTAATATTTAATGTTCGGTCTTATTTCCGAAAAGGAAAAGGTTTACCATGAGTAAGTATTAATGCAATATATCCAACCTCGTCTCCAGGGTTTCTTTTCCATTTTTTACATGAGGATAGCTTCTTCTCTCGCCTACCGATATAAAAAGAGAACCTGGGAACGAGGTTGTGAGTTGTCGTGTTTTAAATTCCAAATCTAAGGACGATATTTTCTGATTTCAAATCTAGTCTTCTTAAAAACAACAGGCGAAGTTGTGTTTTTAAATATTGTACAGATCTATCTCCACTTCGACTTTTCGTGCGTCGCCAGGAGCATGCGCAATTGGAGCTGTAAATCCTCAACTTCCACGAGCTATTCACTGAGATAATTAAATTAAATTAAATGTGTAACATGAACAAACAAAAATACAAACGAGATTTGATTTTTTTTATTGCGTATTTTGACTTATTGATTGGTCACGTTTCTTTCACAATGAAGGCACAAGTTTAAATATTCCGGCGAATATTTTTACACAGAAGGAGAACAAATATTCGCCGGTGAAAGTTTCATAATTTCAAAATTCAAAAGGAAGAATGTCCCTTATAACACATTACAACTTGTTGGACATTGGGTTGCAATATAATGTAAAGTCCCCGCATTAAAGAATAGAATATATTGATATAAGCGCGCGTCAACTAAATTGTCTTCTGTGATTTTCTGTATCCAATTAGATAAACGTTTTTCAATCCAAGGGAAGTACTGTCGAGGCGATTATAACTGATGAACTCGCATCAGTGACAGTCGTTCTTAAATAGGAGTGTGCCATTTTCATGGTTTGTTATTCCCTTTTACGAAGACCTTTCAAGCATATCCCTCGTTCCATTTTTATAAAATAGAAGAAGGACTGTGGAAGAGTGATTGAATTAAACATCAAAATAGCTATCCGATATCAAAAAGAGAAAGAGGCCTGGGTACGAGGTTGGCATTCGCTGGCTGAGTGTGCTTTTTGGGAAACTGCATGTTTCAATTTTGTGGATTATCGTTTATAATAAAAACGTTTAAATAATGATCCGCTGTCCTGCAAAGACATTGCATGTTCCAGCCTGGGTCAAAATGCTGATGTAATTTTAGGAATTATGCATTGTCCTCTAGGATGTACGTCATCATTTGGAGGCTGTGTAGTTTTGTATAAAAAACGTCAAGACAATGTATCAGGGATGCTACCACAAGGATGAACCTATAGAATTTGGTGACAGCAGCAGAGCAGGATACGTTATTTCTACCTAACATATTTTGCCATGTTATAGGCACCTGTTTGTGGGCTTCTTATTCGCTGTTTTCTGTTGCTGTTTTTACCGGACCTTAGCATATTTTTCAGTGTTCTGAAGGGTAGAATACAACAATAAACACATTTTTCTCGTACTGGCGTGACTAAAGATCCTCTTTTTTTACTTTCCCAAATCTTGACCGAATTTCCAATTCTTGATGGCGCTAATCCATTTTTCCTTGGCTGGATAGAAGGTTTACCAGCGAAAGATAATACTCATGAATTTTTAAATTTAACGAAATTTATGAGTCATTTTACTGAAGTTTTTGTCTCAGATCTACACTACCAGTCGATTATCGTGGTCACACTACTTTTGGCCATATCTGGGTATTGCGACGTCACAAAATGAAAAATCTTTCAAATGTCAAAGTTTATTTCCTGTATATTTATTCCTGTAGGTAGTTTTTTTATTTTTGTTGATACAATTTCTGTAGGTATTTATTTATTTTTGTAGGTACTTTTTTTATTCCTGTAGGCAATTTTTTTATTCTTGTAGGTACTTTTTGTATTTCAGTTGCACTTCTCGGCCACTGTAACTAAATGACTGTTCACTCAGGTTTCGGAAATCTGTGTACATGGCTTTCATGTATTTTTATCCGCAAGGATATTTAAAATACAGATGTACGGTGGCAACGGCGGCGGCGATCGTTCAAAAATTACAACTAGACTCTGCGAATATAATAGACATGAATATAATAGACCTTATATTAAAGTTTACAACTAGACTCTGCCCATGAATATAATAGACCTTATATTAAAGTTTACAACTGGACTCTGCGAATATAATAGACATGAATATAATAGACCTTATATTAAAGTTTACAACTGGACTCTGCGTATATAATAGACATGAATATAATAGATCTTATATTAAAGTTTACAACTGGACTCTGCGTATATAATAGACATGAATATAATAGACCTTATATTAAAGTTTACAACTGGACTCTGCGAATATAATAGATACATTATGATTATTATAGTTTAGTTAACGTCGTGAAACTTTAGTTAACGTCATGAAATTTAAATACTTCACTTTATAACAGCTAAAAAGTAAGGAACTGTATAAGGAACATTGACCCTCAGATCACTAAAAAATATAAGGAACCTGAGGCTCAGACGGTTTTTATTGTTCCAAAAATGTGTATACATAAAACGGAAGTGGCAGAGTTTCAGTCATTGTGATATGAACCAATTATTGCGCGTTGCCTAAAAAAATTATGACCAATGTATTATGTATAGATAGGTATTATATATTGTATATAGTATAGTGTGTAATTAAAATGAGGAAGTATTAGAAATAAGAGTTACCCTGGGAAGCATGATTGTGCAACGAGTGGTCAAATTCCGTTTCTCTAGACTGTTTGTGGAAAAAGAAAAAACTTGAATCGTCTTACAGTGATGGTCATAAAATGTTGACACATTGGACCAAATGTTCCAAATTTACCAAAATAATGTTCCGCTAGTGATGCAAAATGTCCAACATTTTCGGTTTCCTAACTAACGAGTTGAATTAATGCTGGACTCTGTATGGTTGGATTATTCATGAAAGTATGAGGTTGATTTATTTTATATTTCATCAAAAATGATAAAAATGATGAAACGTACTTTTTATTTCTATAAGAAGAATAAACAGTTCTCGACATTTCGCAATATAAAGAATTTAATTTAGTGATATATTTAGGTAGCTCTTACCGAGTACGATAAATTAGAAGCGGCTTGAACACTGCTACTACCTTAAAATTTATCGTTGTGATAATTTGACAACATGAAAGAGGATGTATTTTTTATAACTTTTTATGAATTTTAAAGTAAACCAAAAACTTACTTTTGTGCATATAATACCAAGGATATTTAACAGCGAAACTGCATATGCAACTTATTGTCCTACATGAAAGAGACCGCCATTCACTTTGAAGCTATGCGTGTTGCCGCCAAATTCTGAATTTTCGATCTATAAACTCCGATATGTGAGCCGATAACATGACGTCGTTTCACAATACCTATCGTATTTGAATTTAAAAACTTAAAACCCTACCTATTCTGAAAGACAAAAACCAGAACGTGGCAGTTAAAAGATTTGTTTTTCGAAGTGAAGTTAGAAGAAAACAGCTCAGAATGCGTGGAAGGTACACAAATAATAGAAATATTAAAAAGTTTAAACGTCACTTTTGAGAATCTTCATAAGTGATGGCTTATACCTTAGAATTTACTAGGAAGGAAATTTTTCTGTGTTTTCATAAACTTTGTGCGTGTAAATAAAGGCTGGAGTATTTACATACAGGATGTTTTAAGTGCCTTCATGGTCAAAGTTTTGCCTTCATTTCATTACAAAACAGTCAACATTTTAGTTTTTCTGACGTGGTGTCATGCTGATTTGCCTCACTAGTCTTACCGGCCTCTTGTGAAAATGATATGAACAATCTAGACACGGCATTTTATAACACAATATTCTAACGGCATCTTATTGTTTCCTTTTGAATAGGGGTATTGAATTTAGAATAATAATCCCAACGCGGTTAGTACGGCCGGAAAATAATAGCTGGCACATCCAGCTTCGCTCTTAAATATCCTTGATAATACATATGTTTGTCATCCAAGAAAACATTTTCAAAACTTATTTTTGCAAAATTCCATAAAACTTGCTGTTATTAGTATCTTTTTTGGAAAAATAATTGTTTAAGAAATGTTGTAATACCATAAAAAATTTATACAAGAAATACATTTTAAAAGTATTTCTGGAATGGCCACAACTAATGAAAATTACTGGTGCAAAGAGATTGAGTAATGGATGGATAAAGCGATAGTGTAGAAATATATACCAATTTAATTTTACTTATCCACCATCTGGCGAATTAACTCTGTTAATTAATTATGTTAGCCTCAAAGACTTTTAAAAAGTTATTTAAGAGCTTCGAAATTTCGATTGGCAAATTACCAAGTAGCTTTGTCTCAGTGTCCATGATGAAATATTAAATCTCTCAACAGATGGACCAGAATATGATTTGATCACGTGCTTCAAGGATAATAAGTCATGTAACCGCTTGGCAACTCAAAGTAGCATACTAAATGAACCCGAGCACGACCCATTCATAAATGTCACCGACAGTGACATTGAATATGCATCAAATGGTGACCAAATCATCAAATGGTGACCAAATCATCAAATGGTGACAAATCATCGATGATGACGTGATTGAAGATGACGTTATTGATATTTTGTAATTTTTTATTTTCTAAAAGTTAGTTTCTATTCAATATCAAGAGTATTACGTCCTTATATTGTGACTTTTTCTAATAGCCGCCCACCACAATGTCTTCATAAGTTAATAAGCTCCCCCTCAAAGGAGCCACGGGGACGGTAATTAGGGAATTTCCGATATTACATGTCAATTATATATTTTCCCAAAATTATTGTGATCTTGGAGTTGTGAATGCTAACCGTTGTGTTGAATTGTGAATGCTAACCTGAGTTAACTTACCGTTAGAGATACGCAAAACATTGCTCTAACCTGCTTTCCCAAGGCTCCTACTTATAAGGAGCATAGGAGCGGGGAGCATCGATTGCGACGTTCTCCGGCTGGGAATCCAATCTCGACCGCACCGGTGAAAATCAAAGATTTTGGTCGCATCAACGCAAACCAATTTTACTGATTCTAAATTTCACTTTTAAAATCAATGAGATTAGATGTAAAGATGTTGGTAAGAGAAGATAAGCATAAAAACTTTGTTACAAGAATGCCTGCAGGATACCTTTTACATTTGTTTTAAAGATACAGTTTTATTTAAATAAAATACCTGGGAAAAATAAAAAATTTGAATTTAAATTTGCAATCAGAAAAAAAATCATTTCCCAATAATCAAATTATCAGTCAATTTTATTTGATCGGTAAAATACACGTTGAGTATGTAAAATCCTACTGAATTGATATCATTCATTTTGGAGTAATAATTATATTCCATAGTTTGTTCATTTTTAATTTGTGTTATTTTCACAAGTTTTATAAAACTTTTCTGTTTTTTAACGATGGTTAACCTGTTAAAGGAAACATTTACAATTAGCTCTGTGCAGTTTAACTATCTCTAAGAGCTTATTAAACAGTTACCGTATTTTCTCTATTTAACACCCACTCTGAAATTAACGCCCTCCCTATTTAACGCCACATAAAGGAAACATTTTATTAACGCCCCTCTCTTTTTAACGCCCCTCCATAATAAGGGAACGTTAATTAGAAAAATAGAAAAGTTAAAGGGAACATTTCGGTAAATGTTTTATTTTGTAGAAAAATATGGGTACATTCCGTGTACAGGTGTAATTTCGTGCGTTAATCGCAGGTGTTGCATTTTGACGGCGTGATTTTGTATTTCGTTATCTAAGACATTAGCTGTCTTTTGTTGCTTCATAAGTGCAGTGAAAGATGCTGGTAAAATAAGTCCAAGTTCACGAAAACCTTTCCCATGCCGCAATTTGATTCATTATTTAGTATGAGAAAATGTATGAGACTTGATAGCTCCAATGGCAAATGACTAGCTAATCTCGCATCTTCATAAGTATAAATTCCAATAGCAATAGCGTGTTTAACATATTCCTGCGCTTCTTATCTTGTGTCGTGTTTGCAATAGAATTTCTCTCCAATGAAACGGATGAAAAGTTTGTGCTTCATTAAAGTAGATCAAGCTAGCAAGATGGCTACTCAGTCTGATATGGTATCAAATGCAACCATGGACAATGTCGGAAGACGTGAGATACCCTTAAATAACACGGGACATGAAAATGTCCGCGTATCTGTTTGCTTGATAGCAAAAGCAGACGGTACAAAACTTAAACCTTTTATTGTGTTTGCTGTTGCAAAAAGAGAAAGCAAAGCTTTAAATAAGGAGTTTAAGCTTCGATGTATAGTTTGTTCTTCTACCTGGAAGAAGGTGCTAGCTGGTGTACCTCAAGGCTCTATCTATCGTAGGACCACTGTTTTTTTAATCTCCACTCCAGTGTAAAATGTTTTTCTGATGATACATCACTATTTTCTGTTATGATTGAAAGAATAAGGTCGTCAACTACTTTAAATGACGATCTCATATTAATTTCTAATCGGGCTTATCAGTGGAAAATGTTCCCACATATAGGGATAATGTGGTCTAAAACCCCATTTTTGTCAAATATTTTGACCTTGATTGTGGTTGGTAGTTTTGTAATAAAATTTTGCTATCTTTTTTGTGAACAGGTATAACGTTTTCTTTTTTCCATTCTTCAACGTATACACCAGATTTAATAGCATTTTCAAAAATAATTTAAGGGAGGAATTATTGACTTATCACACACATTTTACCATTCGTCTGGAGACACCATCAAATCCATATAACTTATTAATATCGAGTGATTGAATGATAGATCTAATTTTATTTTCACGAAAAACGATATTATTTAATTTTTAATCGGATTTTAGAAGAGACGTTGTACTTTTGGAATTAAAGTACTGAATAGTACTTTTGGAATTAAAGTACTGCATTAAAAAAGTACACTAATTTGCAAAAGAAATCCTTAAATAAATTAGCTTTTTCAGATACAGCTGAGATAAAGTTATTGTTTATAAGAATTGGTGGTATTAGAGGAATTTTCCTTTAATGTAAAAACTTATTAAGTATTGACCAATATTACTTCGAATCTATATGTGGTTCATTTAACCTATCACAAAGAGAGGAAAAACATATCCTCTTGGCTTCACCGATTAAATTTGTAGATTGTGATATAGGAGTTTGTAGATTTAGCTTATCATTTTCTCTACGTCCGGTTTTAATAAAATGTTTATAGATATTTTCCATATTTAAAATAGATTATTTTATTTCAGAGTGCATCCATGGAGGATCTTTATCATTGCAAATAATAACCTTGTTGGACACAAAGTTGTTAAATACATTTATAATGCATTTAGTGAGGAATTTGACTTGAACATTTTCATGAAGGCTTTTCATTGCTTTAGTCCAATCAACTTGCAATAGACTCATTTCGATTAATTGGATGTTAGCTTTGGAGTAGTCCCAAATTAGGCCCTTATATGGAAGTAGAAATTGAACTTAGAAAATTTATATTTACAAAAATAATTTGATGATGGCATCTTGAAAATAATGATGGTGAACACCAGACTCAGTAATTAAATTAGGTTGAGAAGTAAATAACAAATCGACGCAAGACACTGGATTAGGGAGGATATGAGTAGTACTGGAATTCATTTGACTTAATCCGTGAAGGACCGAAATTTCATCAAGGTCAATGCCTTGAGAGTTATCAATATCAACTTCCCACCAACTATAATTTCTTGCATTAAAATCACCAAAAAAAACAGTAATATAATATTAATAATAGTTGCTCCCGATAATTTTTAAACTCATCAAATTCCTCAATTGTTTGACTAGGTGATCTATTCAAAGATGTAATAAAATATTTTTTATTACCAACTTTGAACTCACAAGCTAAGCATTCCTCATGGGCTTTGGTCCTTATAACAAATACATACTCCGCCTCTCTTAGTGTTAGAAGGATGATAAAACGCAGCAAAGAATAACCGGTTGAATTAAGTTTAGTATTATCACTTAAAAAGGTTGAGTCTAAAAATGTCTCTTATATACAAAAAATATCAAAAGTATGCTTGAAGAAGGGAAATTTTAATAAAGTTGTCATTTGCTAAACTATTAAGGATGCAGTGATATATACTTAAAGATTGTAAATTTATATTGTTTGGACCAGGATTAGTCTCGATATCCCAAGACATGAAAAGTATCATTTTTGCATACCATAAATAGAAAAGTACCAAGATTATCATCATCAAACTATTTAGCAATCTCAATAAACCATTTCCCAATAAATATGAGGATTTTATATACAACACAAATAAACCTAAATCAATCAATAATGAGCACTGTGATCCGAATGAATAGCTGACAAACTTAAAATGGTTGGACATTCCTATACATACCCTATATTGAAAGTAACCCCATAGATACTTAACAACATATACTTCGATAATATCAGTCAGAAAAGCTGTATTGAAAAAAATCAATGGAGACCTGTAACATGGTAAAACTGATACAATCCAGTTATAAAATAAAATATTATAATTATAAACACACATAAAACGGAGCATGCAAAATACCTTGCAAGTAGTACAAATATATAACAAATGTAGACTAATCATTCTCACGAAAAGAGGCGATATGGGATGTAATAATAATTAAATAACTTTATGGGTGACTGAATTTTAGAAAGGTTATATACAAATGTTATTTAAGAGAAAATTTGATTTGATTTTGATAAAGTTATTTGTTTATAAATATATATATATAAACTTAGAAGTGAGAAAATGGGAACATTACCGCAAAAGTATATATAATTTTTTTTTGGAGAAAATACGTTTATAGTTTGTTAACGTGATTTCAAACCAATTATGCCTTATCTTTAAAGATATATCTTAAACCCAGCTGAAAATAATCATCAGTAAAAAAGAAATAATAAAATAAGTTCATCCCAACTTAAACTTCCAGGGTCTGCTCTTCGACTGAAAAGAAAAATCATTCCGCTCCATTAAAGGCATGCAATTTCAGACGGCTGTTAATATCTACATACACATTCTACCTTCTTCCTTGCATCCTTTAATAAAGCATATCGATGTTTAGTTAAATCTAAACGTACCGTATTCAATTTTTCAAACTTTTTCTTCTCTTATGTAAACTAGTACGGTGTCTAAACGTGGTAAAACGTACAATCATACTCTGACATTTCTTTCCAGTAGATTTATCATTAAACTGTGGGCCAATCCTGTGAGCTGTGTCAATTACATCAACCGGCAGGCGCGGATACAGGGTGTATAGAATGTATCGGCCGATACAGTTACTAGAGTCCCAATAAGGTTTCTACTTGCTTTTCGGTTTTATTTTCGTCTTATTTAGTTTTATTCTTTATTATAAAAACATTAACTTATTCCATTTGCCGAGAAGCTAATGCACTATACACAAACAAAACTTTTTATTTAATTATCACTTAAAGTAACATCTGTTAACTAACTAAAACAACCGATGCACTCTGACTGTGTTCCATTTTAAACTCTTTAAAAACACAGGTTAAACACTGTTGATAGATAAATCTTAGAACCTGTCTAACCGATACACTCGGTCTGTACTCCATTCACTTAACTTAATAAAAGCTGGTCAAATCTTCTTGATATATGAGATGTTCGTTCTGCCTTCCCGATCCAGTTGTAGAATAATTAATGACATGTTCGGCTCCGCTCTCCGTTACAGAAACGTTTCAAGTGCTGTAACTGAAAACTATAATTTTTATGTATATGAACATCAGGGGAGGAGGTTGTTGTTTGCGAGTTAGTTGATTTTTGAATAAACTCTGAATAGCATTTTACTTTGTAAAGAGCTTAAAATAGTTTGCGTCAACAACAACTGAAACCTA
>JANTOQ010372575.1:0-12177 GCA_027564595.1 Bythotiara depressa
TCCGCGAAAATTAATTCCCGCGAAATATTCGATATTGCCTCATCCGCGAAAATAAGTTCCCGCGAAAATTAATTCTCTTAATGTATATTTACCGTGCTCACATGTTAATACGCTTTCATGCGTGTAATGATTGACTGGTTTCCTCAACGACAAACATACCTGTGTTTATATATAATAATAATTTAATTCACAGCGAAACTTCTCTATTGTATTGCAAAACTAAACGTCTTAGGACATCGAGAGCTTAAATAAAATTATTGAAGGTAAAACATCGAAAATTCGCTTTGATACATAAGTATACGACGATACGACTTTATACTAACATCACAAAAGAATGAGTCAGAATTGCAACATAGAAAGATTTAGAGAGGGCCCGCTGTATATTCTATATGAAATATGTACTAAAACATTCCGTTTTAGCTAAGTTAATTAACATATGTAAAAACTTACAATCAAAAATACATTCAGAACTTAACTCGGCACCAAAAACACGAAGCGTCGTTCTTTCGTAACTTGTTACCAAAAACACGAAAAACGTCGTACTTTCGGCCGTGGTATACCATATTCGTCAAAGAATTCAGAGGCCTGCTCTGATCTCTCTCGACGATATATATAACTAATTATCGCATGAATATCTCCTTGAATTGCGTTTTTAACCCATACACCACTTTGTCGAACGTTAGTGAAGAGTTTCCCTCTTAACTCCAAGTCAGAAGGCGATCCTGAATCTGTTGTGAAAGTGTAGAATGCATCTTCGAATGGATAGAAATCATCTGTGATCACTTGATCTGGATCTGTGGTCACTTGATCTTGAGTATGAGGAACACCATTAGAACCGTTCGATGTATTATCCCAAGTATCCCAGGTTGGAAAGTCATCTGACGAGGGAAAATCTTTTGGACACGACCAGCTTAATGGCCTTTCTCTAGATGACGATTTCCCATCACCTAAATATATAGTTTCACGCTAGTGTTTTCAATTTAACAGAAGTAGTAATAGGTCTATAATTAATTGGCTGTCCTTTTGACTAACTCATTCGGTCCTATCTCTATTAATATTTTCGGTGGCTTAAATCACGTCTTCAGAGACTACAAACGCGAATGAAGCGAAACTTCAAAGTTACAGCTATTCATACAGTTTGATTTCATTTGTCGTCATCGAATAGATTATTAAACGTGAACATGAAGATTTTGTTTTGTTTTGTTACGTAAATAATCAATAAGAATTTCTGGTTTGTCTTGTAATAAAGAGACGGGTTCGGTTCGAAAATGTTCCTACGTGTTAGAATTTTCATCGTGAACATTTAAGTAACATGTGCTCGACGTCGTCTTTATTTTCGTTAAAGTCGTTGCATTTGTCGTCATCGGTCACTCTCTTTAAATTTATCTAGTGTGTTTATATGAAGTTTAACTTTTTGTTGAATTGTCTTTGGAAATTTTCTTCAAAGTTTTCATTTGTAGAATATTTTCAAATTACCACTGCCACACTATCTTATGTCCTTCGACCTTTAGTTGCTGGTATTCGGGTTAATGAACGTGTTGGCGGTAGATTCTTACCCTATCTCTCAGTTTGGTTCTCCAAATTCCTGTCTCGCCAATGTATTCTTCCTGACATTTTGGCATATAACAACATATAAAACGTTAGAACTATCGCAAGACGGGTGATTTTAAGAAATTAGTTTTCGTGTAGTGATTGTAAATAATTAAAAGTTGAAAAGGAAGATATATTTCATTGTAAAGTAGAACGTACACGTTGCATATACTGATTGTAAGCTTTAATTGACGTCACTCAGATAACAAGCCGCAAATTACACACGACGTAAATCACGGAACAAAAAAGTGACCTTACAAGCGAGATATTCACGTTTAATAATCTATTCGATGACGTATATATATACTCCCGCGCTCCTCAGAACAAATTTTGTCTAGGTAGTAGTGGGACTCGAACCATAGCCATAGCGGTGAAAAACGATTCCACCTTCCATTGGACTACCCTTAGCGACAAAAATGGTCTTTTGGAGCCCGATTTTGCTCCAGTGATATTTTCGGAATTTACATTCCTTCGTCAGTGCTGGCTAACGCCACATGAACACTGGGTATGCTCAAAGCTATATTTCCAACATGGAGAGCAGATAATGAACATATATTACGAAATATATTCTCGACTATAACTCCTACCTTTTATCAGCTGTATAGTTATTCCAGAATCTTTTAGGAAGGCACCAGCAGAAGAAGCCATTTCAGTAGTTGGAACTGTAATTGGTGATATAATCACACCTGGAATAGATCGATCATATTCATATCGCTGTGGAGGTCCGAGACTCTTTAATATGTTTTTCTTCAGAAAATAACGACCTAAAATAAATGTTTCGGGATTACAGTCATAATTGTCTTCACGACATGTTTGCAGGGCTAGATTCAGCAAATCGAAGAATAAACGTAAATTGCTCAAAGATATTGATAGAGTCGGTTTTGCCAGCTCTGCGTTGAAATTTAGTGGACTACCCGCAACCTTGATTTCAAGACCTATGTTTCTGATCTGTTATTTATTTTGCTAAAATTTCTGATCTACAATTTAGTCTCGTTAATCAGATAAAAAAAACAGGCACGCTTATAGAAATGAAGACTAAAGACCAAGTCTACACATCCAGTAAACTGAGAACAAATCTACACATCCAGTAAACTGAGAACGCAGATAGATCCATTTTTGTTCAAGGCATGGCGCATTAATATTTCTATATTTATACAGATGGCCAAATATGTGCAACGAGCGAGCATCACGTGAAAGAGAAACGAAACCCAAAAATTGGGTTGTATACAAATGTGATACATTATTAAGGTGTAAAGAAATATAATAAAGAAATAAAACAAACATAAACAAGCATTCACCTATAAGTTTTACTTTCACTTCAGGTTTATTTTTCTCACTATACTTGAGACTTGTGTTCAGTACATCTAACCAGGGCTTTTGTCTAAGAAGCACATCACGTAATTGACATCCAGAGAAACTTTGTTTTCCTTCCAAACGAAGAGCTTGCTTCAGAAGGTGGACTACTTCCTCAAACGTTAGGTTTATCGAAGCTCGATTTACAATATTATGGAGCTAAAACCAATACATACAAATACATACTTGTTGATGGGTTATTTTTACATTTTCTATGGTGTCCCACTTTTAGACTTTTATAGGGGTCCCACTTGTACACGGATCTCGGGTCTCGGGACCCGTCCCCCTTTTACATCATGCCGTAAGTCGCAGTCGATCTATAGTCTGTTTAACATGAATATTTCTAAGCTTCTGATGATATATGTAAACGTCATGCTTACAAAGGTCAGTGAATGAACAATATATTAAAAACGTATATAAAATTAAAAACATTGAACAATTTCAAATGTATACTTACTTCGCGACTTTTGGTAGCTGCGTATACTAGCCGAAGTTTATCCAGAGAAAGACTAAACATTTGCAGGCGAAAAAGCACAATCCGCTATAATAAGAACAAGACAAAGGAACTTACGAATATCAATTAGCAAAATTGATTTTCCAATTCATAACCAGCAATATATGAATCAATACAAAAGAAAGTAAAAATACAACTTACCATTTCATCATAAAACTGATGATATAGTTCTCCATCAGCATTTAACATTGTCATGGTACACTAAACAAATAAACAACGGCTTCTAAACTTCAATCTCTGAGAGTTTTATAAACACACACACACAGGAGTACAGGACTGCATCGCTTGTCCACATTCGCATTGAATTACTGGCATCACTTGTGACACACAAAAACACCTTGATACCAATCTTCTACAGCTCCATACGAACTAACCAAAATTGTATCTTACATGTGATGTTATTTTACTATTACTCACGCACACTCGCTCAACCATCTTAGACCTCCTTGTTAAGGAATTCATTAAGTTTTATATTACCAAACTAAATGTCCTTTCCAGATAAATGTGCAGTTCAGAAAGAGTGGTTTTTTAACAACAGCATAAAGGAAATACAACTCACCATAAGCAAATCAAGTAGCTTCCGTCCTTTCTCCCGAGGGTTGTCTTTAACCATGTGTATCTGATCCAGCAGTTCATGGTATTTCTAAAGTCCCAAGATTTTGTGAGATAATCATAACATGATACTGTAAGTTATATAAAGTCTTCATTTCTACCTTTCTACCTCTCGGAACAACTTTTGAAAGCATGCCTTTCTACCTCTCTGAACAACTTTTGAAAGCATTGCTTGATCAAGAACATCCTCTTTTACAAAGGATATATTTCATTTGCATTTGCAAGTTGGAATATTATCCAAATCAACCACAAAATCAACCAAAATCCCAGCCAGCTACTGAGATATAAAAGTTTAGAATGTCAATATTTCAATGACATTTGGAGCATTTTATTTTGACACAATGAGAATATCACACCTCGCCAGTAATACTTAGTTACCTTTCTTTTTGTAACACAATATACAATCTATTTCAAGCTCATCAATTGTATCGTGTTACTGCAAACGAAAACATGTCTATTTCGACCATGTTGGTTTGTGCGAAAATGAATGCAGTACAGTCTTAGTAAATGTGTTTTACTTTCGCGAACTAATATGGTCTGTTTACTACAAATAAACGTGGAGCAAAAATTACCAGTGTCAACATGCTCAGAATCTTGAATGGAATATTCTCAAAATTATAATATATAGATAAATAGCCTAGGCGGCTGAAAGATTTCTGCATCTTGCTATAGTGTGCCCTGCTTTTTGAAAGTTTGGTTTGAAACACCGTTTTCAGCTATCTTATTATTTCCCGGGGTCAAAATTAATGTAACTAAACTCGTGGTCGTGCTAATTCTTGGAGACGATGAACATCATTCCAGTTTAAATATATTTCTGACTTACGCAGAACCTAATAAATCACATTAAAAGTAACTGAGTGTTGAAAATATAATATGAAACAGAAAATATTATTCAAGCTACTGAAGCATATGAAACAGAAAATATTATTCAAGCTACTGAAGCATAAAGTTTACCTCTATTATTAATTTCCAGATTATCATGGTAACAAGATGAATACATTCTTTGTACAATGTATGGTGAAAGAATCTCATTTGTTTATGCAGTTGTTCCAGGCATGTTCTCATGTGCTGAATGATTGTTCTTTCTTTTAGTGGGAGAGGAAAGAGAGCATCAAAAAGTTTAGTAAACACATCCATTACCTATGAATTTAAAAAATAAATACACTGAGAAGATATGAATAGCTAAATTTATTGTTACTATAGTATCAAGAAACAAATTTACAGGAATTCTGGAAGAAATACGTATAAGGAACTGTGTAAGGAAGTAAATATAATACATGCACTTGTATTTTGTATTTTGTATTTGCTGTGCTTATAAAGGCCGACTCTTTAATGCTAGTCACAGTCTAAATTGTATCACGGCACATTGGCTATAACACAAGAAATCGTGGGTTTCCGGATTATATCAGGGGAACAACTAGAGAGAGTCGGAGAGGGTGTCGGACCTCTGCCCTCACAAAATCTGAGCCCTATTTTTTATGTCAAGCAAGTTAAAAAGGTCAAAATAATGCAGCTTGTGGCCGTTTTAGGGAATCTAGAACAAAAAAATTCCTTCGTCACCCAACCATGGGCGACATTTACTTAGGAATCCCCCACCAATCCAAACATCGTTCCTACGAGCATGCAAGATACGTATTAATGATAAAATAATCGTTTTTTATTCCTTTTTTGTACTAACACAAAATGAATATGCCCTTTCTTTACTTCACAACTCCTTAGAATATAACATTATGTAATTCATCAGAAAGTACACAAAATGAATAATGTGCAATGCTCTCCCAAATGCAAAAAATCAACTGAACAACATCAAAAAACAAAAACTATGCTATACACAATTAGAACAGTTGCAATCAACAAATTCCGTGAACATTTTGGTATTTACAAACCAACTATTTGATGTTTAGTAATGTAATGCATGATTTAGTAACGTAATGCATGATTATGGTCAAACTATTTGATGTTTAGTAATGTAATGAATACATGATTATGGTCAGAAGAAAGTATTGATGGCGAATGAGTTTTACAATGCTTAATTTATTTTAACTGCAATATTCAAAATTGGATTTACATATGATAACAAAACGAACAAAATCCCTTGGGTGATCCAAGACCTTAGAATGTACTACATATGGAATAAACAAGCAAGATGTCTTCAACACCACAAAATAAACAAATAAATGTAAGAAATAGCTTATATGGTAACACACTTACCCTACATGCTAGCAGTTTGATTTGCAATTCAAGGATTTTACATAGATATTCTTCACAAGGTATCAATTCAAAGCAGAGCTTCTGAGATATCGGGTAGGTTACTGAAATATCAAATAGGAACGATTGAAGTATTTCATGTACAACTTTGGGTCATTGCATAAATTATTTACAATATGAGAATTCTTTGTCACAAAAAATGCTACTACGAAATATCTCTAATACAACCTTGATTTTCCCTTTCAAATGACATCTTTTCTATCTACAAGATATTTTCAAGGGATATGAATAAAAACCATTTTAGGCATAGCCTTCAACATCTTTTGCTGTTTTTGAAAAGTGTTTTCCATTAAAAAATACAATGACACATGTAAATCATTTATGGCAGATACTCTGCATTGCACCATCACACTTTAATAGTATATGAGGTATTAAGGTCTACTTCATTGGTGTCTTATTGGTGTCTTATTACCAAATATTGAGATTTGATTGTGACGGATGTGGTGAACAAAGTAATAACTATGACCCAGAGATTATACTAAATGCACCTACCACTATGTCTGCGAGTTCTACATACCTGGACTTTCACTTGGACCATTTGTACAATAAGCTGTAACAGATTCACTTTGTGAATTTGTCTCATGCAGGAGCGGTACTAAATCAACCTGCAAACTATCTGCAGCTTTCTTTTGTAACACTGACAGAAGTTTAATGAAACTGTGAACATTGTTGATACGAAAGCACATCTACAAAAGAAATGTAATGACAAAACTTACCATTCTTGGAACTGGCGAGTTAAACAAAACAGCTGTCATTTTGAAGGAAGTAATCACGGCAGTCGTGAAAAATATTAATACTGTAGGTGAATATGAAGTAGAAATTTAGTACGCGTGTACACTACGTATCACGAGAACTTGGCGTTTTTATTTAGGTTAATGTCCACTTGAATTGAATAGTTTAAGTACCCAGCTAACAATATTTTACAAGAGACATATTTAATGTATCTTTCTCAACAAAGTGTGATGTTCCATATATCAATGCAATTTATTACCATGTTTCATTTTTTTTTAACTTTAATGAAAGTTGTTACCTCTTTGGTTACCAACTCCCATGCTCCCAATGATCCATGCAACAGTTTTCGAAGAAGTGGACATGGCTTGCCTAATGCATTAGCTAAAAGGGTAATTTAAAAGAGAGAAGTAAAATAACAGTTTAAAAATATACATTTTTACTGCTGACAATTGATGTGTTCAAGCCAACACGATTAAGATAATCTAGTTAACACCAATGAATGTGCAGGTTTATATTTACACTAGTGACAAAGTCACAGTGCCATGAATATTAAGAATGATAAAATATAGATGTTATTATTATATCGAATGAAGCTAGAGATATAGTACAAAATATAAATGTTACTTATAAACCTACAATTTATAAATGGAAGATATTAGCGTTTGTCAGTCCAGTATTGGGATTCATAATGATATGATACATTTATCATGTCATATACCTGATTGATTTAAACGTTGGGCTACGTTTTGAGAGAAACTTCTCTCATCATAGGGCAATGAGATTGTTGAAAAAATCTCGTTATATACGCATAAAGAGGATATTTTAGAAATCATAGAATTACTAACAAAAACTTGGTTTCAATTCAATGGCAAGTTCATTACGCAAACAGACGGTGTAGCCATGGGTGGCCCGGGGTCTTTTGTGGTAGCAGAAATATACATGCAATAATCTCATGAAAATGTAGCACTAACTACAACTTCTAACTCACCAAAGGTTTGGGAACATGTGAATGACGTTTTTCTTATCATAAAAGAAAACCATCTTAATCACTTTTATGATCACATCAATAATTTACACCCACAAATAAAATTCACAGTCGAAAAAGAGCAAAACGCATGTCTTCCATTCTTAGACACTCTAATAAAACGGAACGACAATGGTAGCATATCTATATTAGTTTATAAAAAACGCACTCACACGGATCAATATCTAAACTTCCACTCAAATCACCAGCAAAACGCCAAAGAAAGTGTGATATCTGCTGCTCTCTTTACAAGAGCAGAAAACATTATTAGTAATCTAGAGGACTTAAGATAAGAAAATGAGTGAATTAAGTGTTTTATACGTCTCAGTGACTTATCAATTAAAACATAGCTTTATAATATCCAGTAGCAAATTTAGAAAGCATCGGTAAGAAAAGGGAGCCTTCTTACAAGTTGACTTAGCCTCTGTTAAGTAAGCACTCAGCCTCTATTAAGTAGGTGGATCTAGCCATAAGATACAAGTGTTTTAATCCTGGCACTACCCACTAAACTGAATGCCAACCAAGGCTAAACAGATCAGTTTACTCAAGGTTTCAATTCAGAGTTATCCATCTACTAGATAGATAGCCTTACAGGGATAAGAGCTCTATCCCCCCCCCCCCCCACCCACACCCCAAATCAACAAACAACAATAAACTTCAGTCATTCTATTGAACAGAAAGCCAGAATTTGTCACAGCATTAATGGGTGCCTGAATATATTGCTCATGTATGATAGTTGTACATATAACATTAATAATATATTTAATTACAAACTCCTGAATAGATAGTATATACAGACGAAACACTTCTTCATAAAGGACGTACTGGGTACAAGATACAGACTAACTCACAAAATCAATTACAACAGAATGATATTCTATATACTGCAAAGTGCACTAACCAGAATTCAAACCATCACTTGCTTGCATTGGCATAGTAGGACAATGTCTGCATCCTGGTATCTCGTAATGTTGCATGTTTTTCACTTCATCCATAATCTGTAATTAAGAACGTATATTCGTCAAATTATATGGAAACAAACAAGAAAAATATTTTACTTACAGCAAGCACTTTCTATGAATTATATGGAAGAAATATAATCAGTCAAGAAGAAAAAAATATGTAGAAAAGTTGAAAATCGAATTGGTCACCAAAAATAAACAAACAAATCTATGAACAATCAAAAACACATTTATGGCAAGCAACAATTATGTTAGTTAGGTTTTTACATTAGATGTTAGCCACAATCTTATTGTTAAAGAAAATGTCATGTTACCGACATGTAAATGGTCAATAAGAAGAAACACACATGACAAATTTAGAGGCAAAGTTCAAAATCAAGGAAATTCTTTAAAAGCAAAAAGCAGAGTATCGGAAGTGAGGAAAAAATAGTATAAAATTGTAAGAAATGTGGAAAAGGATGGTTTATTTGTACTGTTCCTTATTTTTTGGAAATACTTGCTGCAAAACATAATATATGCATGTAAAATGACAAATCTTACTACTAAAATTTTTATACTAATATTCTTTACATTGATAGAAATAATGGCAGCTGTAATGACACTGAAACAAGACCAGCAAGGTAATATGCCTAAAGCTCCTGTTATCAATTGGGGATCTGTTATTTTAGGGATTCTATCACTGATTCAAAAGATCATTTTAGTACTAAAAATGATCATTCCCTTTTTGCTAATCGTTTTTGGTCTTAATACTTGGTTGAAATCAAAGAAACATAAAATGTACTCAGATTTGAAAATTAGAGTTATTCTTCTTAAGTCTAAGAAATCAACTAAAACAAGGAACATTACTTTGCTTCCAATTCTTTTTCGAACCATAAAACTGTTAACCCTATATAATTTTAATTCAAATATAAAACCATCACACTCAAATTGGGTAGGTCCAAAAAATATTTTTACTTGTTTTAATGATCAAATAACTGCCAAATCTAACCAATTAAACTTAGATATAAGAGAAGATCTCAACAAAATGTATGCTTTATCAAATTTGTCAAAAATCTTTGCCAAGTTCTATCTCCTAGTATCAGGTGATGTTGAACTCAATCCTGGCCCAATTCAAAACCCATGTTTAATCTGTTTTGGGCCAGTCAGCAAACGAGGACTGTTTTGCAAATCCTGTGGTTTGGGATGTCATAAGAAGTGCTCCCGCAATATGACTGAACATCCTTCCAATTTTATTTGCATACAATGCAATGGACAAAGGGGGGTTAATGCTGACATAGAAACTTTAACTTTGCTACCTTTTTCCCACTTAGACAACATAGATGAAATTATTGTCAATAATACATATAAAATTGCTAAAAATCTATGTGATCCAATTCAATGGAAATATTTCAAACAAAAAGGTATGCACTTTATACACATAAATATCAATAGTCTGCTTCTTAAAATTGATGAATTAAGATTTATAGCCTCGAAGACCAATGCCACTGTTATTGGTATATCTGAAACCAAACTTGACAAAACTGTTCTTGATAGTGAATTGAAGATAGATGGATATGATTTAGTTCGATCAGATAGAAATAGACAAGGTGGTGGAGTAGCATGCTATATAAAGAAGGAAAAAGGCTACAATGTCAAGGAAAACTTCTCCTCAGATTTTGAAAACATATTTGTAGACCTTTTGTTACCAAACTGTAAACCTATTTTGCGGAGAAGCCGCAACTGGGATACCGACCGTTAGACCCTTGTCCCGGCCACATCAAACTGGCTTGATAGAAAAAATGTCTGCTTCTATTACAGAGACTGAAAACTTTGATAATCAGGAAGTCTATATGTTAGGAGACCTGAACTTTAATCTCTTGAGCAATAATAAATATATATTGAATGGCAAACACTCAAAACAATCATTGTCATGGGTAAAACAACAATATATATTTCTGTTCAATGCATAACTTAAAACAACTTATCAGATCCCCTACTCGAGTAGCTAAGTCAGTATCAATGCTTCTGGACCATTCAAATGAAATGGTATCACAATCAGTTGTTCTTGATATCAGACTATCCGATCATCAACTCATTTTCTGTACAAGAAAAAAACACAATTTAAAACTAAATAAATTTAAAACAATTAAAGCCAGAGGTTATAAAAGGTACACTGCTGAGCAATTATGTAATCAACTTGAAGAAGTTCAATTTCCAGACTACTCTGTTTTTGATGATATCAATAATGCATTCTCAGATTTTTCAGAAAAACTAAAAATTGTTGTTGATCAATTAGCTCCATATAAAGAATTTAGAGTCAAAGGAAACACAGAAGAATGGTGATAAACTTCTTTCCAAATACAAAGAATTGCCACTTGAAATAGACCATAAAAGTTCTAGAAAAGCGAAAATCAAAGTTTCTTTCTTATCTTATAAAAAAATAAGAAAGTTGCTCATTTTGAGAAATAAATTATTGAAAACACTGGCAATTCAAAAAAGTATAAGGACTGTAGGCTTACCTTCAAAGAAAGACTCGCATTCCACTATTTGTTTAAATAACAATGTTACCATTACATTTGATTAAAAAATTAATGCAGGAATATTTAAAGATTTTTACTCTAATCTAGCACAATAATCTAGTCAATAAACTCCCTGTTGCCACTTCCAAATTTGAAAACTATTACATAAAAGATTTATACAAAAATATGAACATTCCTGGAGGAATCGTTTAATTTTGCTCCAGTTCAACAAAATAACATTTTAAAATTACTAGAGAATTTTGACATTGATAAAGCAGCTGGAATGGATGGCCTATAGGGTGTTTTCTTTAAAGATGGACGTAAGGTCCTTTCAAATCCAATCGCAGATTTGATAAATCTGTCTATATCTTTGATGTCTGTCCCTGAACCTTTTCAAAAGAAGGGACCAAATTGGAACCTAAAAACTTTAGATCTATATCCTTGCTCCTTCTGATTTCAAAGATCTTGGAAAAGATTATTAATGACCAAACTCAAGCATTTCTAACAAATAATAATATACTTTACAGCTATAGTCTGGATTTAGGAAGTTTTATTCTACAGATACTTGTCTGACTTATTTAAATGAAAAAATTCTCAAGGGAATCGATAATGGATTTAATGACA
>JANTOQ010372686.1:0-12177 GCA_027564595.1 Bythotiara depressa
TGATACGAAAATATGCTCTTTTCGGAACTTTTTGCACATTTTCGGAACACGGAAAGATATGATTTCATGCAGTGAAATTCTCAAATAAAAGCGTAAGTGTTTTATCTACTGTTTCACTGTTAACATTATATTTGGTACTTGTATTGCCATTATTATACAACCACAATATAAACTAATTAATGTTTGTTCCCGGTCTTCCAGGTGTTTTTCACTTAATTTTATAGCAATCGATTACTTATGGTATATTCAATCAATTCCCATTTTATCTGGTGATATCGAGTCCAACCCAGGTTGAATGCAACACTCAAAATATCAGTATTTATCACTGGAATTTAAATGGTATAGCAGCAAATAATTTTGAAAAATTACCACTTCTTGAGGCTTATGTACTAACCCATAAATACGATACTGTATGTTTGTCTCGGACGTTTGTAGACTCTTCCTTTTCTAATGATGACATAAGGCTAGACATAAAAAGTTATTCTTTGATACGTGCTGTCCACCCGTCTAATACTAAAGGTATCTGTTATTACTATAAAGATCATCGTCCGTTAATTAACAAGCCAAATATGACCTCGTTGAGTGAGTGTTTGGTTTGTGAGTTAAAGATTAATAACTGGAAGTGCTATATAACAGTTATATATAGATCTCCCAGTCAGTCAATTTAAGATTTTTAAAAATTTAAGAAAGATAGGGAACAAACTAAAGTTAATATTAATTGTAATACTCCATATTTAAGTCTCTTCTTAGGTGATTATAATGCTAGGAATAAAAATTGTTGGAGTCATGATATTTACTTTTCTCATGGTATGGACTTAGATGAACCTTCATCACACTTTGGCCTTACTCAGCTATAAATACTCCAACTCATATCTTATCCAATCTTGTATTGATTTAATTTTTACTTCACAACCAAATTTGGTTGTAGAGTCTGATGCCCATACCTCTTTATTTGAATGGTATCATCAACAAATCTGTTTCCCTCCTCCATACGAGCGTCTTGATTGGGATAACTCTAAAGCTAATATAAATCTTATAAAACAAAGCCTGTTTCAGGTTGATTGGTAAAAAGCATTAACAAACCTTCATGTCAGTGATCGGTTGAATTCCTCACTAATTGCATTCCTAAATTTTTAAATAATTTTGTTCCAAATAAAACTATTATTTGTACTGATAGTGACCTACATTGCATGACGAAGGATATTAAAAAATATGTAAGGATTAGGCAAAAATTTACAAAACATATGTTAGAAATGGTCGAACTAATTTTGATAGAGAAAATCATCGTAACATAACTAATTTAAGTGCTACCTTGATTTTTAATGCAAAATCATCATATTTTACTTCCCTTGGCAATAAATTGATTAATCGGCAATTAGGTTACAAAGCTTATTGGTCAATACTTAACAAATTTTTACAAAAGAAAAAAGTTCCTCTATTTCCTCCTATATTAGTTTAATAATTCCTTTATAACAGATCCACTTAGAAAGGTCTCTTTATTTAATGATTTCTTCGCACAGCTATGTACCATTATACAAAATACTAGTAGCTTACCACCCTTTGAGGGTAAAACTAAAAGTAAAAGTGAAAAATTAACTTTAGTGAAAATGGCATATTATCCATTATTCATTCACTTAATGAAAGTAAATCTCATGGTTGGGACGGTGTTTCTATTCGTATGATTAAAATGTGTGATGATTCCATTATTCTTCCTCTTATAGGCAATTATCCGGATCAATGGAAAAAAGCTAATATTTTCCCTGTTCATAAAAAGCAAAGTAAAAATTTAATTAAAAATTATAGACCAATTTCTTTCCTACCTATTTGTGGAAATATCTTTGAAAAATGTATTTATGATGCGCTCTACTCTTACTTTGAGTCAAATGATATATTTTCTCCGTGCCAATCAGGATTTCGTAAGCATGACTCGTGTGTTTCAAAGTTTGTTGCCATAACTCTTAAAGTTTATTTAAATTTTGATGTATGTCCTCCTCTTGAAACGCGAGGTGTATTTCTGGAAATTTCCAAGGCGTTTAATAGGGTCTGGCATGAATTTCAAATGTACGGGGTTCATGGTCCTCGTTTAAATATCATAAAATGTTTTTTGGCTAGTAGAATGCAAAGGGTAGTATTGAACGAACAAACCTGATCGTGCAATAATATTTTGGAAGGTGTGCAGCAAGGATCGAATCTCGGCCCTCTGTTTTTCCTTATTTATATTAATGATATCCCGGATGGATTGAAATCCAATGTGAAAATATTTGCTGATGACACGTTTTATTCAAAGTTATAAATAACTGTTTTAAATCGTCGTCTGTGCAAAAGAGTGATCTTAAAATAATAGCTAACTGCGCTTTTCAGGCGGAGGAAGTTATATTTTCTATAAAGGTTCTTAAAACCCACCGTCTAATATTATACTTTAACGGTGGTAATGTTTCGTCTAAAGAATCACACAAACACTTAGGTAAGGTGTTAGAAAAAAGATTCAGTTTGTCCAGCATCTGAAGGAAAAAATATCCAAAGCTAACAAAGGAATTGGCCTTATTAAGCGTCTTTATAAATTTTGACCAAGGCAATCATTGATTAATATATATAAATCCTTTATTAGACCTCATTTAGATTACGGTGATATAATTTATGACAATCCATATAATGAATATTTTTGTTAGAAAATCGAATCAGTTCGATATAATGCCTCCTTAGCAATTACAGGTACTATTCTCGGTACTTCTCTCGAAAGATTGTATCAGGAATTAGGACAGGAAGGTTTAATGGACAGAAGATGGCTCAGCTTTGTTTTTATTTTAAAATTAAAACTGACAAAACTCCGTTATATTTAACCATATTTTTCCCTAAGACGAGAGTTCCTCAATCCTATGGACTCAGATCTGCCAAGTCTTTTAATTTTGATATCCCAAGAACAGATCGTTTCATGTCATCATTTTTTCCTTGCTGTGCTACTAAGTGAGATCAACTCGATCCAAATATTCCAAATTCTCTCTCTAAAACAATTTTTAAAAATTTATACGTCCTGAAGCTATGTCTGTTTTGGTGTTCACGATCCATCTGGTCTTAACTTGATAAGTAGACTCCGACGTGGTCTCAGTCATCTCTATGAGCACAAATTTCGCCATAATTTCAATGACACCTTGGATCCACTTTGTTTATGTGGAACAGGTGCACTTGAAACGAATAAACACTTCCTTTTTCACTACTCTACGTTTGCTGTTCAACGTATCTCACTCTTTGACAGTCTCCGTGCCAATAATATTTTTACCGTTCCGTAAAATAGCCCCTCAATCGTGGATCTTCTTCCTTTTGGTAGTAAAATATACTCTACTAATACGAGTATAATTATTCTTTCTAACGTAATTAATTTAATGATACAAACTAAACATTTTGAAGAACCATTCGTGTAAACCAAAAAATGATAATTGCATAAATCAAACTTGACCTTTTATGTAATGTATAGCCTTTTATGTAATGTAAAGGAAGTTTTCCCTGGTAATATCACGCATGTGTCTTGCAGGGACAATTTCCTATATTTCCTTTTAGTATTGTATTGTTCTGTTATTTGTACGTTATGTCCATGTTTTCTCTCCTTGTTTCTTTATTTATTTTTTTTTATTTTTTTTTAAGTGCGTCTATGTTTGTAAATATGTATTTTTGAATAGAAAAAAAAAGTAGAAAAAAAAAGAAATATGAAAAATGGAAAATTGAATAAAGCGTATAGTGCGTTGATTACAGGTTGTAACTATTTCTTTTTTCTACCTCCTTGATTTTACCATGTTCCGTAGTAATTGTAAGAATAAGTTGGTTATATATAATTCTCTGTAGTTGAAATAAGCTGAGATGGTAATATTTTTAATCAAAAAGGAGAGACAAGTCGTAAAGACAATTTATTTGTTTCGATATTCTTTATCTAAATTATTCAGTTTTAGTATGTTGTGTTTAATATATATGCATTGTTATATTGGTCTTTGGGTATATCACACTTAGTTTGCCTGGAAAGCTCTGCTTTACATGGAAGTACTGAGATGGCTGTACTGTTTAATTTTTGGCCATGTTTTAGTCAAATATCATAAGTTTTTTAGTGTTAGTTCAATGTAATTTACAATTTTTAAATGAAAGAGAAAATTATTTTTCATCAATCAAACGTCGTCATAAATCAAGAAGAACATTTTAAAAGGCCAAACATTCGATGTTTTTCCTTGATAATCACTGGTATATGCGTTACTACCAGGTTTCATGTTCCCATGTTTTGGGACACTTGAGGGAAAGGAAGACAAGAATGGACCAAAAATCCCGTAATATCCACATATCATGTCCCTTCTTCACGTGCCTTACAATTGTCTAACTATCTAAGTGATTCGTTATACTTCTCAATCACCAGTTTTATTACTATTATTAAATGGTTACCAACAATTAGGTACCTAAGAGTTTTTAGTTCTTTGTCATGACTGCAGCACAAAAACACAATGATATTTCTTCAAGAGGATATCTCTTTTTTAACATTTTAAAGTCAGCAACATAATCAAATACAGAACTAAACAACTCCCAGAAGAGTTGAATCACGTATTGAAAAATCATAAATTTAAAGCAAAGCAAGTAAAACAATGTGAATCATCGTCGAAAGGTTTAGATGTGGTCAATGTGTCGACGTTTTTCGAACTGGCTTTGATGGCTAAATCTTGACACGAGGCCAAAATGCCAAATGTATTGAGGCCAACTTGCCTAAAGTACAGTCGGCTATCAAATATTTCCAGCCAAGTACCATATTTCAGCTGTTAATTGTCAACTCTTAAAAACGATTCCTGCATTATACATCCAGTTATATAACAAGGCGCCAGTTAATAACTTTAATGAAATATTGATGGATCCAATCCAAGCTCGCCGTGTACTGGATTCGGTGTTGAATACTCATACATCACTGAACAAATAAACATGAAGGTAAAAAGAAGCCAGATTTCTCCATACTTATATCTGCTAAATCACTAATTCTTACGATAGTAGAATAACACATTTATAAGTAGATATATTGTTCAACATAAATTTCAGTTCTATGTAAATATTATTTATATTTTATCTCCAGAGAAACTGAATGAAATCGATACTAACTTAAGAGAAATTGAAGAGAAAATTTATAACCGGGTGCTAGAAACCTGCTTATAATTATTTGACAAGATGTGTCATATTGACAAAAATTGATATTCCACAAGAGAGTGAAACAAACATAAAGAGACACGCTTTGAAATTGGCTAAAAGCTTTTGTTACAACGGGACTGGTGTCACAATAGGTTTTCTTGTGTAGCTGGATAAAGAGGTTTGTGTCACTGGTCTCCTACTTGGTCTCTTTCGAAAAAACATACAAAACAATGTTTGTGATTCTATCAGGGTCCCCGCATCCACACCTACTGCTGTTCTCGCTTCCGAGACATTTGAGAGAAAAGTGTAAAAAGACGAATGCGGCCTACAACTGAATAAAAGCTAAACATTCTAACCGAGATTATTTCAGGGCAAAATATGCGGAATTAAACGGACTCATACTTGAAATAGATGTTTCTTTGTAGTTTGTTTGGAAATTACCTAGACAAAATAATAAAACTGTAGTAGATCTATTGGAATACTGGTTGAAAATTTACTCAGACGCATTCCCGTCAAAAAGCAATACGTAGCTAACCCTTAATTACTTGATACGTAAGGAACCATTTATTTACTGACACATTCCATTTTGGTGTTCGCTTCTCTTTCAGTATCATGTTTCCTCTGCATATAATCAGCAACTCCGTATAATGTAGCACCAATCAAAAGTACAATAATGAGAATGTAGATTTTAATCCGAATGCATAAATAGTTCCCATATGCGAAAGATATAACAAATCCAACAGATTGCCATAACTTGAAATTCGCAAATGCGGCTTCTTTGTCATTCTGGAACATTATACCATATAACGCTAAATAAAGTTTTAAATTTTAACATCCATTATTGTACTTCTTCCTTACAGAATCTGAACTAGCGAACGACACCGGGAAACATAACAGACAATCAAGTTAATAGAATGTCTTCAATATTTGAAGTTGCACTATATTTTTATAATAAACACCTTTCTAATAAAAATCTGGCGTGCTCATTCAGAGATGTGAATTAGTCCAATTCCATGCTTAATTTTAAAATGAAGGAGTTTTGATCGTAATTCTGTTGTCCTTATTACTACAATATTTCAAGAATTGCAGCTAAATATTCAACATGTTCGATACTTCATGTATGCTATGGCATGTAAGATGACGTAACATATTATCAATCTTATCCATAAATGAGAACTCGTTTAACAAAGGGAAGTTCCTTTATCCGATGACCATGTTTCTGGTTAGTATCTATCATGGGCCATAGACACTATAGTGGGGTTAAACTTGAAATTTGTCATAGCACCGTAAAATAACTAATATAAAGTTATTTAAATGAAAATATATTTTAAATAAGGAGTGAATCAGCCTTTTAA
This sequence comes from Bythotiara depressa, assembly GCA_027564595.1. NCBI lineage: Eukaryota > Metazoa > Cnidaria > Hydrozoa > Anthoathecata > Bythotiaridae > Bythotiara > Bythotiara depressa. The sequence goes on from JANTOQ010372686.1 coordinate 6,501, forward strand.
TGAAATTATATCAATGTCTCCTTCCTACGGTCATGTAACACATGTTTGTCAGTGACAAACTATTTACGATATTTTTTGATGTGAATTGAACAGGAGGGATTGAAGATTTGGTTTCCAGCATAATGTACATCAAATAATCTGGGCTATACCTTTGGAGGTTGGTAACAAATTAAACTGTCTTATTTGGACAAATTTAATAAACTCACCATTCAGTTGAGGTGTCCACACTCCATCAGTAAATCCCCATATACCTGAACTTATAAAGAACACTATTAGTGGTATGTCTTGAGTTTGCCACAAAAGTAACCATACAAGTAATCCAAGATGAATGACTGTTGTCGATAGTATGATGCTTGCTATTCCAGTCCTTGACACAATAAAACTGCGTATTAAAGATGAGATACAGCACATTACTGCGTAAGAAATCATAACAAATCCAACATACTCAATTCCAATTGAGCAGGTGATATAAGCCTAAACAGAAGGACATGACATATGTAGACTTTTTGAGAAGATGCGATTCCTTTTTTCTTACGTCAATGTATGCGGACTTTTGACCACATTAATGAGATCAACTAACTAGATACTGCCTTCTTGTTTGTCTGACCAGAATCGCAAAGTCGGATGTCCAGTTAATGGAGACACAATTAAAAGGTCTGTGTATTGGATGACAAAGGATTTGTAAATTTATGTGCAGCCCAAAAAAGTGTCTGTGTCACTGTTATTAACTGACATAACACATGAAAAACATTTTCTGTCCTCCGATCAGTTTTATTTTTTAAGTTTATTTTACTTATAAGAAAACGTTATAATTAACTTAATTACAAAGCACTAAATTAGCTAGGAATCGTTTTAGTATTTCGGAATAATAAATATAACCAATATATATGCTGCTGTAACGGGTGTTTTTGTGCCCCAGAAAAAGCGAATCCCAAGTATTGTCTGAATTTGGAAACCTTTTGCATTTATTGCATAACTAGATTCATGGGTAAACGTTAAATATCACGAAGTTGTTGACAAGATTGAGAATGAGATAATTCGTTGCTAATAACAAGTAGCTTTCCAGCTACGTTTTATGAGCAACACATATCGGATGCACATTTATTGTTAAATGAGTGGAAATGACGGTATTTTTGGTTGAATCTCTGGAACTGCTTATGTCCTAAGACTATTCTTTCTAAGTGATTCCTAAGTGATTTTGGGTTTGCAGATAATTAAGAAGTTGCTCATATAATCAATAACACAGACAATGTGACGTGTGACATATGGTCTCTGACTGAAAAATACACAATTCAAAGTACTTGTATTTTATTTCGAAACACAATTAAAGTTTTACATCACTGTTTTAATTATAATCAGTCTGCTGTGTTTCTATTGGAAGGCAATATTTATATAGGCTTATGTTTATTTTTGTTCTTGTTTTAATCTACTATTATTGTTTGTCTATGAAATAGGTCGGTACGGGTTTTTTTAACAATGCCTTATAGCTCACGTAACAACGAGTTTTCTGTACTGCCTTCTCGACAAATGGCTGCATATTAACAATTAAGCAAGTTGTATTCTAAAGAATATGTCACGTTAACTTCCTAATTAGCTAGCACTTTAAGTAATAAAAAACGGTTAATGTTAATTATAATGACATGATCTAAAATGAGCAAATAAAACGAAAATAATTCATTCGGGATGGTTATTTTGTAAGTTTTGTATACATAAATATGCAAAATCACTTTTATTCAGCTACTACAAGTAAATAAGTTTTCAACAAACGACAGTCATTGACATTTTTTTAAGGTTGATGTGTACACTCGTAATTGTTACATATCGTATATTTTAGGAATATATAGCGAAATATTTAGTAACATATGTTGCCATATTTTGTGAACTTTCCATATGTCCATATGGATTTCAAAGAATGTTTTTCTGAAATCTGTTTCCTTTAAGTAGTTGTAACAACAAAACAATGAAGAATCAACAAGATGTGCTATTTAGAATGAATGTTTTATGTTTGTTTTACCTTTGTGAAATCGGCAGATAAAAAACCCTGTTCCATTCCACTGAAAATAGTGATTGGTACTATCATCATCAACTTATGATTGCCCATTAACGTTAAAGTTGACAAACAAAGGGAATAAAATGTTCCATTCTTTGATTTTTGTGTCTTAACACGAAGGACCAAGATAAGGACGATGAATATTGCACCACAGCCACAGGCTATGTAGATACTTGTAAGAGTAATAACTGTGCTTCGATTAACTTCTTTGTAAACAGTTGATGATCCTTTGCTTGGTGGACAAAACTTTGCAAAGCACATAAGCTTGTCTTCAGTAGCATTTCTTTGAATGACTTTAAAAGAAAAGGAATCATTGGATATTAAAATTAACGCTATTTATCACAGAAGTTTAAATTAATACTCTCATATGTATAAGAACGATCACAACATTATACAAATGTATTAGAATATACATTACGGCTATAAAGGCAGAAAATTATGGTTATTAGTGTGATAATGTCGTTAGCAATAGAAAGCAAAGTGCATACATAAACGTGTTGATATTAAATTTAATAACAAACATTTGCATTCCAAAAACGTAAGCTTTCGAAACTAACTACACGATTCTTCAGAAGAATAAGTATAAAAAGCATTAAAAATTACAACATATGTAACTGGACATTTGGACAGGTGCTTCTACTGTTAGAAGTAATCGACTCATTGCTGTGTGATGAGGTGAGAGTATCTCTTAAAACTTAAGCAATCATAAATGGGACAAGGAAAATATTCATTTATAAAAATCTCAGAAACTAAGAACAAAATGTGTTTATAGCCTCTACCTGATAACGGCCTAACAACCATAGAGGATATAAGGTAACCAATTACTTGACTGCATTGCTGAATCAGAGAAAATATGTAAGTGAATTTTGAGACAACTACCATACTGGCTATATTCGCCAAATCTGCATAATTCAATGCAATGGTAGTTATGTATGAAGCTTGTGCTGTCCATAGAGGTGCGGCAAATACACCTATAACAGGTAAATATTTGAATTAGCATTAAATAATGACTGTTTATAATTTATATAAAATTATAAAGATGCTTAAACATACTTAAGGATAAGGATATGTATTGCTTAATGCGTAGAAAATCCATGCCAGGTAATCAATTAATAAGAAACTAACAAAGAAACAAATAGTAAACAAATAACAAATTGATTCAGCATACATTACACGAGTGTCTTGTTTTGATGATTTATTATTTTATGTAAAGGTCGGATTTATAATTTAGCTAGAATAAAACACGGGTGTAACATTAACATGTCTTTACTTTACTGATATGCAGAGTGTTCGGCTAACAGAAATTTGAACACTTTGACCCTTCAAAGCATAAGCATACCTCGTGTTTATATTAATCTCCCATTGAATACCTTCATACATTTATGATGAATCAAGGGGTCTTATCAGGTATTACCAAATTTATATTACATTATATTTCCAATAATTAACCGCCTTATAAAAAGCAAAATAACAAAGAATTGACCAATGATTTTTTATTCCTTTCCAGGAACATTATGCGGGTTAAATATGAGTGATCATGATCTCTTGCGATTTTACTTGCTTAGAGCATCACAAGATTTACTAATGACCAAGTAGCTAATTAAATTAGGACAAAATTATGATAATTTTAAGCCACTCAGGTGCAGCATGTTGTTAACTTAATATTGTGAATCACTCGTGTTTAAACTATACAATTTCTTATAGACGAATGCTGGAAAATTTGTTGTAACTGGCACTTAGATTTCATTTCTGAGAGCTTTCGAAATTTACATATTTCACAAGTGTAAACCACGTGATCGCATTTGCATATTATAATAACGTCGTCACTTGTGGCCCACAAAAGTACATAAACATGAAATATGGATTGTGCAAAGTGGACTTCATCCGAAAGGTACCGAGATAGGACTCTAACTTTTACCATCTGTCTTGAGAGTAAAATTCGTTACCACTGTACTATAGCTCTACATGTCATAAGTAGAATATCTACCAGCAAACATGCACATAAGATACTGCTTTTAGTCTTCATAATAACCGAAACAATTTTCCAAGAGACATTGATATTGACTCGTATAGACAACGTCATTCAATTTACTGTTTCGTATTGATTACTAATTAAGGCAACTTAACTCTAAAACACAATTGAACATGGAGTGTCTTGATTGCCTCATGATTAGACATATTTTGAATTTTGGACGTTGTGGAACGCAAATGTCAAGGAAAATATTTTTTCTCGTCATCTGCCTTGTGCTGCTGTTGTGGATAATTACGAGATAGGAGATAAGCATGGCAGCATACTAAAAGTTACGTGTATATAATCTATACAACATAGCTTACCTAATAGAACAGACGCTGGAATCAATGTCCACCAGCTTGGGAATAAATTAGCTACGGTGTACAATACATAAGCGATCATGGAAGTAGCTATAGTGTATTTATAACCCATCCTTGAAATCATCACTGTAGGAACAAACAAACAAGACAATATGTACGTGCCGTAAATTAGACACAATGATGTAAACCCCAGCGATGCGTCGTTATGGATGCTAGTTTGTAATATCTCTAGAGCGTTGTAAGCAGTAAAGAGAAACAGAAAAGATATAGCCAGTATAATCACGCACTTGTAAGGTGATGATATATTTCGTCGTTCCCCTATATCTTGTTCGTTCTGATACTTGTCTTTCCTATCCATATCCATTCTGCGACAGGGTATAGCATTAAATGATCGTTGTATTTGAAATACTCCCCAATTATATTATTGTTTCCTTTATTTATATTTCTGGTAACGAAAGAAGCATATAACAGGTTACAAAGTACAATCCACTGTTAGCAAACCTGTTAATAAATTTACACAGTATCATATAGTAAAATATTTTACCAAATGGTCCAAATAGCACAAAACTAACTATAAGTTTTTTTTTAATTTATTTAATTTTTTATTTTTGTGACATTTAAATAATATTGCGTATAAACAGAATCAATAAACTTTGTAAGAAATACTGTTGTATTGAACAACAAGAGGATATCACAGATATTACTACACCCTTTTAATTAATTTCACTCTACCACTGTGTCTGACATGTTCGTCACTACCATTTTCCTCAAATATTTGTTTTACCATGTTCCATAGTTATTGGAAGAACAAGTTGATTGTCTTGATTATTTATTAGCTTCTGTATGGGAATAGAGCTTGTATCGTTACATTAAACACAAACAGTTAGAACTAAAGAAGAAAGAAATGCACACGTGATTCTCAAGATAACTTAACAAACCACACACTAAGAAAAGCTTGTCCATCGGATGCATATAGAGTATGAAGCGAAGACCATCGACATCCGTAACTACTTAAAATACGATCCGAATGCATTCTGTAACGACCTCAATTCACAAAAGTAGTAGAAAATGTATCATATAAAAAACAAAAACGATATTTGTAAATACATGAAGGAGACTCTTGTAAACGTTATAAATAAACACGCCCCAATCATCAAAAATCGTTTCAAACAAATTGGAACCAACTAAGCTTTCATAAGAAATCGTTGTTGTGGACCTATGTGAATTATAATTAACGTCGTTTTGGAACTTTGGGAATTATAAATATACTAAAAATATGTTTTTCTTAAATAGATC
>JANTOQ010372797.1:0-12175 GCA_027564595.1 Bythotiara depressa
TGTTGAATGAATTTCTATTTAAAGTGGACAAATAGATCTAATATTCTATCTAAAATTTATCTAAATTTAAAATTTCCTTATTGAGCCTTGTGATTTTTCAAGCCGACTGCGGCTTCTTGTTACGCTTGCAAAGCAAATCATTCTCGCAAGTATTACGATAGACAGTTGAAAACATGTCCCAGTAAGTCGCTAGGTTTATACTTTTCTATGCTGTTTTATTTTTAGTTTGGACCCGAAAAAGATTTGTTTGGTCCTCGTTTTCAAAAGAATCTTAAAACCCTTTTCCAACACATATATCAGTGCCCTGAGGAAGATAAGGTAATACTATACTATTTAATTTTACATCATTTGATATTTTACTATTTTAAATATGTTTAATATTGATGCACTTGTCATAATTCCAATCATTGAAATGAATCTCAAAAAAATGGAATTACATTAATAATAGCAAGAAAAATTGTTACTGACACTAGTTGCTTCCAGAAATGCACTGTTAATTATGGGAAGTGATCCCTTGGGAGTTTTCTAAATTGCATTTTTATATCAAACATACAGTAAAAATTGCTCTGTAACACTATCACTTTCTACACTAGCAAGTCTTCAGGACAAATTTTATGTTCCCTACTACAGCAGTGATAGGCCATAATGTAACACCAAAATGTAATTCCAACAATGCAAACAAATTATGCCTATCAAATTCTAGGAACAACATGCAAATTTATATTATTATTTCTTTTCTTAAAGAATGTATAAACATCAAAATATTTGTTTATTCTTTGTTATTATATACATACTGTATGAATGTTTTTTAAGTTATTCTATTTTGTATTATACTATTACAAGGTTACCATAGTTGCAAAGCAAATAATCTTTAAAGAAGTGTTACAAAAAATGTAATTAGTATAATTAATAAATTAATAAATTAGTAATACAAAATTATTTGTTAACAATAGAAGTTAAGTAAGATAATATATAATAAAAGCAGCATATAACAAAGGTTATATAAGTTAAGAGATCAAACAACAATATTCCAGTACAAAGTAGATACATAGAGTATAAACAAAGCAGACATAACACACTAGGGATAAACAAAACTCAAAAATAAGCAAACAATATAAAACACAATAAAATACAATGTTACAGGGACAGACTTGTTGAAACATGCTTAACTTGTGCATTCAAATTTCTACATGTGATGAATTTACTTATTGCTGCTGCATCAGTACAAATTCGATATAATTACTTTGTCTGAGACATGCTTGAAAAACAACATTCATGTGCTTAACTATGCAAAAGTTGACTGGTATAATTTTGAATATCGTAACCGAGAAAGAAAGAGGGGAGGTGGAGTTGCATTTTATATCAAGGATTCAATTACAAGCTAAGATATAGTGGATACTGATTCCAATCTAGAACATATCTGTTCTACCAAAGAGATTTTATAATTCGATCAAAGTTAATATGGTTAGAACAATTTGACCACGTAATCTCGCAGATAAAAAGTAAATGGAACGGTCCACTGATAATATGTGGTGATATGAATATTGATATGCTGGCAGTTGATGATACTGTTACAAAATAATACCAACACTTGCTTGACTGTCACGATTTTACTCAACGTATTTTTTCACCAACACAAAATGGTTGTACTATCATTGATCACATAGTAATGAATATATCTTCAAAAGTAAGAATAGCTGATGTCCTCCCATGTCCTTCAATTAGTGACCATGATGCACCATACATCATAATTAACATTAAAACTACTCTGCTTGAGTCACAATATAAAATCATTCGTTCCATGAAAAATTTGTTGAATCAATTAAATCATTACCACTAAGTCTTGTTTACGCTGTTGATGTCCCTAACAAGCAGCTGTCGATTTTCAACTCATTGATTGAAGGATGCATTAATTAAGATGCACCACTAAAGAAGATAAGAATTATGCGTCCTCCGGCTCCATGGATGAAAGATCTAGAAATTAATGATCTACAAGAACAGAGTCTAAATCTGCATCATAAATGTCATCAAACTCAAAACTGATTGAGAAGAGTTTAGAAAGATCAGAAATAACCTTAAATCAAGTATCAAAAATGCTTAAAAAAAGCATTTTACCGCAAATCGCCTATCTTCAAGAAGCCCCAAAGAAGTTTGGTTGACTATCAAAAGGGTTTTAAACCCAACAGTAAAAAGAACAAAGGTAAATTCTGACAACCTCAATTACTCACTTCAGTGCAACATCGCAAAGATTAACTGGTAAACAAAGTAAATCATATAAAAAAACTACTGAACTTCGTAAATAGTTTATTGCAAACTTCAAATAATTATGACTTTGAACAATTCAAGGTACAACATGTATCACTCAACGAAGTAATTAAAGAAATAAAAAATATCCGTAGTGATTGTTCTACTGGTCATGATAATAATCCTGTAGCGTTGTTGAAAAGCGTAGTTGATTTCATAGCATCGCCATTGACCCATGTAATTAATAACTGCATCGATAACCTGATATTTCCTGACGCATGGAAAATCACTTGTATTAAACCCATACCAAAAGTAGATTCACCAACTAGCGAAAATGACTATCGTCCGATCTCAATTCTACCTGTTCTTTCTAAAGTATACAAAAGATTAGTCATGAAACAACTCTGTGCATACATAGAACGGTATAATATTTATTTTGCAATGCCTACCGGCTTTAGCCGCAATCATTCAACAACTGGCATATTGACAAAACTGAGAAATGACATATGTAAAGCTATGAAAAGTGGTGAATTCAACCTTCCGTTTTCGCTGACATTTCTAAAGCTTTTGACACCATGGATTACGAAGTGCTAATATGCAAACTACACACACTTAATATGTCAAGTGAATTTCTTCAATGGACGTTGAGTTATTTATGTAATCGCCGTCAGTATGTTCAGACTGATGAAACCACATCAAGTATAGTCTATATAATGTTTGGTGTGCAACAAGGGTCAATACTTGGGCCAATACTTTTCAGCTTGTATGTTTCTGATATGAAAAATCAATTGGATGTTGAATGTCTACAATATGCGGACGACACAAGTTTATATAAACATACTATAATCAACTAATTTGACGAATGCATGTCAGCGGTTGAGGATGCTACAAAAAATATTTTCATTTGGTCAAAACAAAATAACCTCGTATTCAATCCATCAAAAACTACATTTATGCTTTTCTGCAGTAAACAGTTAGCCACAAGAAACAAACAGCGTCTAAGTGAAACCAACCAACTAGAAATTGATGAAACAACTAACCTCAATAGAAAAGACGAATGGAAGATACTTGGGGTATATTTTAATGAGTGGCTAAATTGGGATCGTCATATTGCTGAAACCGTAAAATCATGCTACACAACACTATCTGTGCTAAAGAAGATAAGACAATTCTCTCTGTACCTATTACTAAAACAGCTATTTGAATGCTTAATCCTCTAAAAAAATGCCTACTGTATTCGACCCGTTAACATGCTCTCAACAACAACATTTGCAGAAAGTCCAGAATTGTTGTGCTGCTTTTGTTCTTGGCAAAAACTACAAGGTTAATGACGTTATTAAATTGGGTTGACTTCCAATAAAATAATATGTTGAATTCAACATGGCCAACATTGTTTTAGAAGTCTCCACAAAGAAAACTGTCTGGAATACTTAAAGCTCAAAACGATGTTACCAAAGAAACATGCTCGAAAATGTACCAATACTGGATTGATGGTGACACACGATAATGTCATCAATTCGTACGCGTATCGTGCTGCAACAATATTTAACAACTTATCAAAAGAGACCAAATGCATTATGGATGAAAATATATTTATATTAAAAAGTATTTGTTTGATATTGTTACTGCAAGGAATTTTTCTGATATTTGTTAACATTAACTCCCTTTTTTAGTGTGTTTTTCCTTTTCTTTATTGTTTGTCATAATCCAGCCCATGCTCTCCTTGTTTTACTCATGTCTTGTTTTACTCATGTCTATACTTGCGACCGTACTAGTGTCTATACTGAAGATGTTTGTAAATTCTATTAATATAATCCTATGTAAGTACTTTCATTTAACTTTTTAATATGTATAATATATAATTCTTCACACATGTATAATATACTTATTTACTTAACTTAAATTCTATTGTTAATAAATAATTTATTACTAATTACACTTAAAATATGTTAATTATATTATAGTGAATTTTCACATTCATTTCTATTCTATTGTTTTAAATGTTTTGTTGTTGTTAAAGAAAAAATAGTAACATTCACTTAAATTATTTTCCTCTTTTCAGCCAAAAATTGTTCGTGTTTTAAACTTGTGGCAAAAAAATGGCATATATCCTCCGCACATTATTTCACCTCTTATTGATATGGCATCTACACCTTCAAAAGTTTTAGCAGCTTCTATTCAAAGACATAAGAAGGCAAAGGCTAAATCTACAGCTCATGAAATAGAAGACAATGATTTTTCAACTACCTTTGAACCAAATACTAGCTTTAGTGATGAACCTGTTATTCCAAAGGCTGTGTTGCAGATGTCCCAGGATGACGAGATCCAAGTGCTCAAGGTTTGTTTTTCTTTTTAATTGATTTGGAAATAAGTCAAGGTTTAAGAATCTTTTTTTTTGATAATCCATACACTTGCAACATAAAATCTCACATCACTGGAAAAATTAATTTCAACCTAATGATGTATGTAGCTTTCAGCATATTTGCAGATGTTCTTTTGTTGCGTGTGGCAAAATGTAAACAGAACAAGTTATTGTTATCAGGGGATATTCTAGAAATTTAGCTAAAATTTTAAGAAAAAGGCACTTTTTCTTGGAATTTCTCAAGGGCAGCATCCGAAATCCAGACCCTCTTTGGACCTAGAATAGGACCTGGTTATAGCAACTTTGAACTCAAACCTGAAAGAATACATTTTTCTGGCCAATTGCAAAAATCTCAACCATTACCACCTGTAAATTAACATGCAAACTGAGCATATTACAATAAAGTTATTTTTGGTATGAGCTGAGTGATAAACTGATGAATAGCAACAGCAAACTAATCAAAATTTCTGGAGTGTTACATAACCTCAACTAACAACATTAGCTGTAAATTGTCACTGTAACACAGGACGAAGTAAAATTTATTATTTTAGACAAAAAAGTGTGCATGTAGGAGGAAAAAATAGACATTCTGTACTTTCTTGAAACACTACCTGTAGTGTGGAACTGGAGATAGGATTTTCAGGGCTCTAATCTCAGCAGTAACCTGGTAATCTTGTCTATCATATGATCACTGGAGTTGTCTACTCCATAAATTTAATTAGGTTAGTGGGAAAATTTTGATCCATCCAAATATAAATTTTAGTATATAAGTTTTCAGGGCATATTCTAGCATCAAAGGGCATGAGTGCGATTTACATGAAAAAGGGCACTTTTGACTTCTAAAAGTCATTAAAAGGGCACATTCTTCATTCAGACCCCCTAATTGAGAGTATATTTAAACTTTTTAACATCTTCAAATAGGGCACTGCATGAGATTATCACACTCAAATTGGGGCTGGAATATGCACTGGTTTTAGTAATATTTATCACAGAATCAAATTTTCTGATCTTGTATATTATCAGTGTGCTTTTAAGTTTCAGTTACATTCTACAGTATTAAGCTATTTCTAATATCAACACTTTCCTAGAGCTGGTGTACTATAATGTGCATTATTAAGAACCATTTCTCAGCAGGTGCAGAATGAAAAACATCGTCCTCACCTACAGGTTACAGAGCTGATATGTCCTCAACTATAGGTTACGAAGGATCAATATTTTTCAAACATTTTCACATTAACACTGATATCTTTTATCAAAATATTCTGCCATCATATAGAAGTTTTGCTAGTATGTGAAAGAAAATCATAACAGTCTATGAAGAGCAATCAATGAAAACAAAGAATCAGATTATAAATATATCTATATATTATATTATTTACCTAATATTATTATATTATATTATTTACATTTGTTATATTTAGGCACAACTTGAACAACAACGGAAACAGCAAGAACTTCTTCAACAACAACTTCAGATGCAAATCATGCAAACCAAACAACAAGCACTCCAGCTACAACTACAGCAACAACAAATGCAGCAGAAAATGCAAGAACAAATGCAACAGAATGCATTGAGTGCGTTAAAGTTACCAACATCAATACAGCAGGTATGATTCTTGTGTAACACAAACACACTGCAATATGAAGGTTATCTGAAAATATGTACAGTAATATTTGATTTGTTTAGAATGTTTGTTTTAGTCAGTATGTACTTCACAGGTTATCACAGTTATCAAATTTTATAATGTATCTCTTAGTATGTGCATAGGATTTCTCATCTAGTGTATTATATGGGTAGCCTAACGTTCCTGTACTAAATGATAAACTTTATTGATGGCATTTTCGCAGTGTCAGTGTTGTAACATAAATTTGCAAAGTTGACTCAGTTAAGGGAAAAGGTGTTATTGCAAAAATGGAGGTTACTGGTCACACTGGTAGTGTATGTTGACCTTGTTGATGGTACCATTGCTGTCTCATGTAGCATTAAATGTCTAAATATATTTTTTCTGTTTCCTCTTGATATAAAAAAATCCCCAACACACATGTTCTTTATTCCTGTGTCACAATTTATAATGACTTCTTCCACATGTAAAAATTTGACTAATGCATCTAAAAAAAGATGTAATGCCTGGCTTCTATATGCACCATACCATCTTAGGGGCATATGTAGGTTAATAAATGTTAGAATCTTCTCAATTATATAATTATGTTGCACCTAAGAGTACGAGTTTCTTCTTTCATACGCTGGCTACGAAGAATGCATGCTGTAAAAAGTGATTGCACAAAAGGACTGAGTTATGTTAGTAATCGTAAGGTAGTTATGTAGAGCATAACAACAAGCTAGAACATTCTGTTAGCGAGTTGTTCATTCATTCACAAAAATAATGATTTACTACTTGCTTGTTTTCTAAGAAACTAGAGTAGTTAATGGGTAGGTAATATAAAAGCGAGAAGCCATTATTTACATTTTAGAATACTGAGAAAGCCCCCAGTAATGGACGTAGTTTGTTTTTTTAATTTGAATATAGACTTTGCGAAAGGAAAGAAAATTAAATTGCAATGGCTGAAGACTTGGAAGGATTGCCTACTATTTACAGCAAATCTGTAGCATACACTAAAGAATGCTTTACAGGGATCGAAATAAGGATTTTTTCTGTCGCCGGTGATTTTTTGTGAAATACGTTGCAGGAAGTGCGACGTATGACGCCGTGAAGGGGCGAAACATTTCAGCTGGGGAAGGGGGTGCTGTTTCAGAGTTTGCTTATTAGATACATGGAAATACCATTTCCAGGGTCTATAATTTTACCTGAGGGAGATAATTCCATAATTTTGAAAATTTATATTGGCATGTCTATATTTATCACCGGTTTTTTCAGTAGAATTGTAAAGTCATCCCACTGGTGATTTTCATTTACCATCAGTTTTCGCCGATCATCGGCTGTTATTTCGATCCCTGCTTTAGATGTGTGGACATTTGTACGCCATTTATTTGTATGGCATGTGTGTGTGATTGCATACCATTCCTGTCCGGGCCTGTATTATAATTTTTTTGTCAGAGATACCACTATTCCAGATAGTTCTGGAATTCCAGATTTAGAAATTCTCCTAATAAACATTTTTGATTGTAGCCTCACATTAATTCAACCTTTACTGAACTTGTGTTATTTTACCAAAACAGGTAAAGATAGAATGTGATGCCTTAAAGAAATGAAAATGCAGTTCACATCATAAGTAAACAAACTAACACTAATACAATATTCATAAAGTGACAACATTAATCTGGTACATGTTGTTTCACACTCATTTATTAGAAATATTTTTGTATGCTTAAAATACTGTTGCGAATGACTTTCTACAGCCACTAGAACCATTTTCCAGCAAGTACTATTAGTTACCTGCAAAAGACACCATATATTTCTGACATTCTATAAGCATTGAATCTAAAAACCTTTCTTCCCTCGTGGAGTTAGCATTTCCAGACTATCACTTGTCATTTTGTTGGCATGTCTCTGTTATAGCAGAGGGATTTTTACTGTTAATTTCTACCTCGAAAATGAAATTGATTTCTATATTTTGTAGCAATATTTTTCATCTTGTTAATGTTGTTAATGGTCTATTAAAATACAGGACTTAAATCATTCTTATGATGCAGTGAACAAAAGTCAACAAAGCTATCGGACAGTGTGTCTGGACAGCCTCCTACCAAAACTTCATATCTTGTTGCAACAACATCAGCTAGCGCTTTAGAAATCTGCCAACTAGGGTGAACTATTTTAGGTCGTGTTGCTGTATTTGGTTTTTACATTTTGTAAAAAGAGGACAACTATCATGTGATAACAATATTGAAATACCTAAGCATACTTGAGCACCATCCCCTTACATAAAAGAAATGTAACAAGCAGTAAAAACATTTAAAATAAAATATTTGACATGTCAGTGGGAAACACAGATGTTGACAGAGGTGGCTTGAATATCTCTCCAACAACCTGCATTGAAGGAGAGTTATCATAAAACAACACAGCATATCTGAAGTGCCAATCCTGTATAAAAATTAATTATAAATAAATAAATGATTAATGTTTCAAAAACAAATGTCACAACTAACATCAGCATTTTCAAATAAAAAGATTGTAAAATTTTCTCTTGTCAGTGAACAGTTCGTTTCTTTATGGTAAAAAAAATAGTATCCAGGAAATAATGAAATTTGTTGCCCAAAATGTTTCTCATTGTTTTGTTGAAAATATTCATTACTTTGTTAAAATATTTTTATAACTTAATTTCTCCTAACTTAAAACCTTCAACCAATGAATCATGCTGGAATCTAGTATTCTGTCACACTTCTTCGTAGATGTGGCAGTGATGTAGCAATGAAAGTATTGATTATGAATGAAGGGAAGAAAACTGATGCACTGAATGGCAGTTGATTTTCGATAGCCTCTTTTTATTGTTAAATGAGATCTGAACTAGCCATGTATCATTGTTACAAACTTAAAAGCTGTGACTTTCCAAGAAGTTGTTAAAATGTGTGAGATTTGAGAGTGAAAGAGTCTCTAGCCTGGTATGTTGTACATCCCTTTGACCAATGAATCATGCTGGAATCTAGTATCCTGTCACACTTCTTCACAGGTGTGGCAGTGATGTAGCAATTAAAGTATTGATTATGAGAGAAGGTAGATTAAACAAAATTACTTAATAGCAGCTGATATCAATAACCTCTTTTTAATGTTAACTGAGACTTCAGCTGTCTATGTGTAAGTCTTACATAACTCTAAAGAAAAGTTTTCTGAAAGTACAATGATGCAAAAATTGAAATCAACTCTATGAAAAGACACAACCTGGCTTTAAAATTGAAATCAAGTCTATGAAAAGACACAACCTGGCTTTAAATTGAAATCAACTCTATGAAAAGACACAACCTGGCTTTAAAATTGAAATGAACTCAAAGAAAAGACACAACCTGGCTTTAAAATTGAAATCAACTCTATGAAAAGACACAACCTGGCTTTAAAGTAGCTTAATTGTTTAAAGGGATCACTAAAAAGTTATTGCATTTTTGTTTTGTTAATTTAAAGATTTTGCAAACCAGAACATAATATGCTTAGTCATAAAAATATTGCCTTAAATATATTATGACAAATTATTTTAAATGATGACATCTTTATGTTGGCTGTCTATTTTTAATGAAATCTACTTGAAATTTGTTATTAAAATTTAGTCCAGTGGTAGTCCATGACTAAATACATGTGTGGGGAAAACTGTTCAAATAAAATATCTGTAAGTAGTTCCTGGCCCCCTTTTGTTTTTGCCAACATTTTAGTATACATACAGTCAACTATACACTAAAAGGTTTATATATAAATACATACTGTACAGTCAACTATATACTAAAACGTTTATATGGTACATAAATTCATAAATCATACATAAATTCATGTAATGTTTTTTGACTGTAGATCAATGTTTGTTTTTACATTTGAAACTTATTTTCCACTTGTTAATTTTATCCCAATTGTTCTTTATTTTTTTCATAATATTGATCATGTGACATGAAAAATAGATTGAACAATTCCTACTTTTTCAACCGATTGTTCTGCTTAGCCAATGAGATTTGAGAAAACACCGCGCGACAAATTGCAAACATTAAAAGTAGCAAGTGGAAATTAAGCTTGATGGTTTATAGTGGCATCAATGCTGTGTGTCAATTAATTAGAGACTAAGTCTCCATTAATTTGTTTATATTTTTCCAAAAATGTGCATTTTGTCTTGGACTGCCACTGTATTTCATTGGTTAACACCAAGTAGTTTTTGAGATTATTACTAACATAAGTTTCGTGAACAATGTATAAGCAACATAAAGTTTAATGCCTGAATATATCTCTTGTCTATTGTAAATTTCTCATTGAAAAAAACCATTATAATTTTATGAAAAATCAGGGGGTCTTATCAGTTTCTATACAACCTTTATTTTCCCTTTTATTTCTAAAATCCAACCCTCCTGGAAAAAACAAAATAGCAAAGGAACGACTATTGATTGGGTCCATTTCCATGACAACATGCACTGAAGGGTTAATCTATGATGTCATAAATTTCAGGCAGGATTTATCAAAAATGTGAATAAGTTCTGTTTTTTAAAATGTTAAAAGAGGTAGTGCTGTTACAGGTCAAACATTAACAAAGAATTCACATCAGTTGTCTTAGCTACTTCTTGTAACTTGCCATTGCAGTTGTAAAATAATGATGCTGCTCATGCTCTGTCATGATGTAATTGTGAATAGACATTATTGTACAAACAAAAACAACAACAAGCACATTGTGATTTACATCTGATTTTCAGTTGACTTACATTGGATTTTCGGTTGACTTGCATTGGTAAATAATTGGAAATAGCTGGAAATGGAAAACAAAAATCCTTTGGTAAATGTTTCCCAAATGTTAGGTGCCAAGAAAAGTCTCCATTTCAACCACTGATATGTAGTTGGAAAGAGAATTATGTTGCACATTCCATTTTGTGTTCCTACACAAAATCCGGTACATAAAATAGTCACAAAGTCAAAACACATTATGGTACAACTAAGACTTTTAAGGTAGGAGCCATAGAAAATGGCATGATTTTGAAATAAAAAAGTTTGTGCTTTTCTCCTTATCTAAAGTGCATATAAGTATATATCTATTTTTATTAAAGATTGAATTTTATCATTACATTGGTTTTACTTTAAGCAAGTTTTATGTAAAAGAGAAAATTGTTTTTTTTAAAGAAATGGACAGTTTTACTTTTTGTACTCCTTTTGCAAAAATAAACATAGCCGTATTTTTTAAATATACCAACATGTACCCAATGTCAATATCTAAAAACCGTGTCAGCGATTTCCTTTATTTTATATACAGTACTGTATATAGTAAAAAATGTTCATGATTATAAATAACAATCCTGAAATAACTCATTTGATTTTCTAAACAGCGCTAATTTCTTAACATAGCTCCGAAACGTTGACATGATTTTGTAGATAATAATTGATCCCTCTTTTCAATGGATCCATTTGTAAAGCGATAACTTGTAAAGTTTTGTAAACGAGGTTTGATAAAGTAGACAACACTTCAAAAAAAATTTAACAAAGATAAACAAAGATTAAAGATTTCTTTTGAGTTTTACTTTTAAATGCTATTAATCAATGTATCATAATATAATTTACTAACATCTGTTTTAGAAAAACCTTTACAGCAATTCATTCATTTGGCACAAGATAAAAGATTACCATCATCTTGCGCATTTACTATACTGAAAGTGTTTACTAAAAAGATTGAACTTGTTTAAATATTTTAACAATAGGATCACTTCTTTTGTATATTATTTTGGAGGGAAAAAGGTAAATTTTACAAAACCCCACAAAAAAATTGTAATTTTCCATAAAAATGATGATATATTTCCTTTACCCTATTTTGGTTGGGCTATTTGATGAACGTTAAAAGGTCGGGGGTAAATTACCCTCCCCCGCACCTTAAAATTTTAACTAAAGGTGCTACGAACGTATAATTTTGCATGGTAGTAGCCACAACCTTCTACTTTTCAGA
>JANTOQ010372907.1:0-12175 GCA_027564595.1 Bythotiara depressa
AGTTCTTTATTATTATTGTTATTATTATTGTTATTATTATTATTATTATTATTATTATTATCATTATTACTATTATTAATATTATTATTACAGATCAAATGAAATTTTCACACTTAGAAAATAATACTCTAATTCTTTCTATTTTAAGCTATCTTGATGTCCTGTAACATGTGATGGAAGATGCTTTACATATTATGAAGGAGCTGCTTTAACTTCGTAATGACCTTCATGACATTTGACTTCAAACTGAAATGGACCATCATCTACTTGGAGATCATTTACAGACCATTACAGACAATGATGTGTTGCTTTGCTTGTGATGACATTTCCACATTAAACGTTTTCAACCATATGAAAAGTGATAATTACACTATTTGATTATTCAATATTGTTATGTTTACGTTCTTGTGTAATTGTTTAATCAGCTCTTAAATGTTGCTGTCCCTAACGGTAGTTTTTAAGTAATTTTAAGTAAATTAGACTCCCCTCTTTTTGTCATCCAGTGCCCAGCTTTTTGTGTTCAATATTTGAGACTCTGTCAACTTTCGGTACCACATCCTGTAACCGGTTGACGTAAAAGTAAATGAGTGAACAATAGATTTTTACAGGGTTTAGAAACTATTTAGTTAAAAAGGTGGAAATTAAAATACAATATTGCACTTCTCCTTAAGGCTAATTTCATCATAGAAAGTTGCTGCACCCGGAGACGTGCGTGCCTTTCACCTTACACACACAGGATTTGAATCCCACTACTGATTTAAAATTGTTTTAGGAGTGCGAGAGTAGCCTAAAGATTATGCCATGTTTATGGCTATGTATATAGGCATATATTCTCCCTTTACCTGACCTATTGCATGCATATATATGATTTTCATTTATGATAGCTGAACTAGTTACAATTTTTTCTTTTTCATGCCAGAATTATTTATTGTTGTTTTCTTTCATTTATTTAAAGTTGACAAATTGATAACTCAAAATTTATCGCTGATTTCGAATTTGGAAACGGTTTTCGTTATAAAGCTTTAGTCTTCTAAAGATTAAGATTTTTTGACTGATTTCTAGTGTTTTCTTCCCTAGCAACGTGCATAGCAACAGAGAAACAACTTTTCCTACCGATCCCCAAAAGATCCTGAGTGCGAGGTTGGGAGTTTTTTTGCGCTGCACATCTATATATCTACTTTGCTTTTGCGGTAGAGTCATTAGCTGGAGATCATAGAGCATTTATTTGTCAATGATCAGCTTCGAACTATAGACATCAACAAGCAGATTAATTTGAAACAGAGTAAAAATGGGGTAGCTAAAGATTGCAGTGTAAAACAAAGAACAAATATATATAAGAAGAAGAGAGGATTTAATAGAAAGAAATCAGATGTAAACATGTTAAAAATGATCCTGTTAGCTAGCTAGGAGCTAGCCTAGCTCAATGTTCTTGCTGTGCTGTCTGGTAAATAATGTAGCTAGCTAGCAAGCTAGCTAGATAAAGGATCAACGTCTGTAAATAATAATTCTGTAATAGCCAATCTGTAATCGACTTTTCTACAACATCTGTATCATCACAAAAAGTTCAACACTTTTTGAGGAAGCTTCCACAAAGAAAGTGACAGAATAATAATAAATATAGCAGAGGTAGCTAGCTATAGAGTTTCGTTTGATAGCTACCACCATTTTGTATGCGGTTGTGTCCAGAATGTGAACATTCAACTTTGTTCCCTGGCGATAGACTTTCAAAGAAACAAGGACAGTATAATTTATTAAATTATGATTTGTAAATATATATAGCTATATGTGAATGAATTCCATACATTATCAGTGTCATGGTAGGAAGTGGATTAGATGTTAATAAACTGACATTTTTTATCATGCGCTTATTATATCGCGGTCGTTATGTTATCGAGATTCTCGAATTCCTCCTTCTTTTTAGAAGTTTACATTTCTTATGAATATCCCTAAACCAACGAAACAGAACAATCATGATAAAGCTAGCTATCACAAAAATATGTCGCATTCAGCAGAGAACAAGTTGTTTCGAGTAATAATGTTATTAATAACGGTATTATGTATGACGGCATATGGCAAAGAATATGATGTGTGCTTATTGAACGGAGACTTTGCCATTATTTATATTGATAGTGGGAGAGTGTTTTATATGGAGCCATACAACAAAATGCTGTAAATATGATACTCAGAGTTTATACAATAAGAGGTTGCATACAGTTAAACATTTTAATGACTTTGATATGCTGAATATATATATATAGGCGAAACAAACCGAACAAAGCGAGACAACATTTCGTATGGACTAAAAAATTGGAAAAAATAACAAATTAATTGAAAGTGAAAAGGGAGCATATAAACATGTGGATTTTAATGATATTGTGATATTGATAATGATTCATTTCCAGTTAGCCAATTTATTATTCCTAGATTTATAAAACCCTATAGAGAGGATGTCAATGCTACTAGTGGTGGACCTCTAGTTTATATAAACAATGACATTCCTTCGCGGTTTCTAAAAGCTTTTGTATTACCTAATGATATGCAAGCAATACCTATAGAGTTGAATTTAAGAAAACCAAAATGCCTGATAATATCTATTTATAGACCACCTTTACAAATCATGGATTATTTTTTACAACATTTATATAATATGATAGATTTGTATTCCGTTTAATATGAAAAGTGTTCAATCATGGGTAATTTTAATTTAGAATCAAGTGATAAAAAATTTCATAGATGAGCAAAATCTCTTTAACTAAATTAAATCTAACACTTGCTTTAAATCTACGAAAGGACCTTGTATTGATCAAGGTCAATTTACAGAGAGGGAAATATTCCTCGGAACGGAAATGAACGGAAAATATTCCTTCTGTAATATACACTTCGAAAATGCGCACTTTTTAACAAAATTGCATGTAGGTAATACTTTGGCTTTTGAACCGATGCGAGTAGTTTCTTCACGACGTCTCAAGCACTTGCTAATATTATTTTTATTTGTTTGACTTATTTTTCAATGAGGTTACCTAGAAAAAACAAACATATAATTTTATGTTTTGTAACTGTTTCATGTTTTTATTTCCTATTTATGTGTACTATTATTAATAGAATCCTAAATTCTTTTATTCTGCAGGTTATTCATGCAGCAAGTGCAAATGAAAAGAGAAACGTTTCTGATCTATACTTGCAGTATATTTTTTCTGATGCATTCCGGAAACCGTTTTATACTTCAAGAAAAATCTTATATATATATGTAATATATATAATATTGTTTTTTGTTGCTAGGTTTTTCCAAAGCTCTTTTTTCTTGGGTGTATCCTTCCACTCTTACAACTATGGTGCCAGAGACACAGGTCCCTTTGGACTTCAGCTATGAGATTGAAAATTACCTAGTTGTTGCTTAAGTTTTCGCTACTTGGTTCAGCACAACTAGATTCACTGTAATCTTCCCTAATGTCCTCATATGATATTGTTTTTATTGATGATGGTGGTTGTGGTGTAGGTCCTCGACCAGGATTCTTAAACAAAGGACTCGCACTACATTCTGTATAAGTTCGTCCATGGCTGTGTAATTGCTATTCAAATGAATCTATTTTTTCAAGCTCTCTCTCTCTTCATCTTGTTTTTGCGAAGCTTAGTTTGTACTTTGTTTAATTAAGGTGGAGAGAATTCTCCCCACCTGCCTTGTTTTTAAAAATACTGATTTCTGATTGGCTTTTCCGTAAGCTTTCCGCATGGACAACGGAAAAAAGTTCGATTAGTTTCAACTTTAAAACTTGTCCAAGGAAAGGACGGAAAATAAATTTTTCCGTGGATCGCTTGGAATAATTCAACGCACTACATTGTGATACTGTCCTCTAGACGGTAGGTTATGTATTCTTAGAAAAATTAATCTGTAAAATCAATTTTAAATAAAAAACTTTTAAATTTTTGTTATTGTCGTGACAAATTTCTTGTGGCAGCTTCGGACACCGTACATTTGGTTGAAAATACAGAAGTTTACCACATATCATTCATGGCGATCTACACGCCTGTGCACAATGTGGTAACAACTTTTACAAGTTAAAAACAAATTCCGTATACATCTGAATATAGCAACACGTAGTTTGCGAGTAAGATCACACGCCTATTTATTTATGCTGACCCCGAGCTTGTACTCAAATTAACACTATTGTTCTTGTACTGTATAAAGTCTACTATTTAGGCGTGTAGTTTGTCGTCTATCATAACACGTTCAACAGAAAGAAGAATTCAAGATGATACGTTGTTTAATGGTTCTGGGTATGTTGGTGGCATTTACTGTGAATTTCCCGTTAACAGAAGTTAAGACATCGGAGGATGCGGAGGGTGCGGAAGTAGATACAGAGGTCTTTGGCGATCCAACCGGTATGTCATATATTTGTTGCTCTAAAGGCTCGTCACAATTTCTAATAATCTAACTAATTTATTCAAACATTTGCAAGTACAAAGATCATAATTAATCAATCATGAATCAATCTGAGAGAAAATTAATGAAAATCTATTATAAAAACGAGATTTTTGTTGTTGTATGTTTATGCGTAAAATAAACCAAACTGGTATTCATAAATAAGAGACGGTTGGCATGCCATTACGCTTACAGTACATTTTGATGGTGGCTAATTGAAAATTTGTTTTCCCCCAACAAAACATATAAAACATATGGACTTTAAATAAACTTCGTATTAATAAAAGTATGGACTTCATTTTTAATTTTTTTATTTAATAAATACTTGACTTAATATTTTGCAAATATTTTACTTATTATTTTGCTAGATTTTAGTTCTCATAGGATTTTGTAAATTTTATGTTTTTTTGTATTTTAAATACATGTAATTATTTCACACACAATGGTTATTTTATATATAACTTCGTAATTAGCACACATTTTAAAACTTATCAACCTTGGTTATTGTATCTTAGATATTTTCTGATGAAGACTGTTGTACAGTTGAATAAGTGTAAATAAAATGGTTCTATTTCTTAAAATTATGTAAAATGGTGTACTTGTTGTGATTCTTCCACTGTATATTTATCAAACATATTATAAGAATATATAGCGTTACCATAGTCAGGATAAATGTAAAATGTTTAGTTATCCTACTTGAAGTGAAGTTATGACCATTGGCACTACGAGAGTTTTGACTAAGAAGCAGTGACTTCCAACCAACTTCTAGCTGTGCAAATGACTGCTAGTTATTTCCTAATTCTGTTGGAATATTGTTGGATTAAGTACATAAATAGCACTTTGCTAGCGAGGGGGTTAGGAATTAGGTCAGTTGCGCCACTACGTTTGAGCTATTACCATAAATAATCCGCTGAATTCAAGAACTGGTTTTCTCCTAGTTAATTACTGAAATTATAAATAATGACTTTTTGTAACAAGGTTGCTATTTCAGAGCTTTGGAAATCTATCCCATAGTGACGTAGTGAAATGTTTTCTGTAGTGTATATTTATTTCTCTCTTCCAACTTTTCTTTAGCTTATCAAACTAACACTTGTTTATGTTTAATAACTTTCCCGCTCACACGATTGTTTTAAAGTTTTTCATTACTTTTACAATTTAATTTTCCATGAACTTTTGTGTGCTAATGAACTATTCCAAAGTGATTAGCCCTTTAATGTATAGGGTCTCCGGAAAATAATCAAATCATTGATCATTGCGTTGCTATTTTGCTTTTTCCCGGGGGTTAATTCTTGGAAATACAACGTTAAATAAATTTCGTATAAGGTTATAAGTACTCCTGGTTCGACATAAAATTATAAATGTTTCCAATGGGAAGGTTAATATACCCATAGAGATATGCTTATGCATTAACGGTTTCAGTTTGATCGGAAAAATAACAGTTTTAGCAGGTTTAAATATTTAAGCGTCATATTTTGATAGGATTGGTCGTGAACTTCTCGCTTGGCTCTAACTCAAAATAGTAGCGAACCAAAAAATATTAACATTACCCATTCATTGATTACTTGGGAGATTGTGCGCTGTGACCATCGTACAGTTATCAGCCATCTTGATATTGCTGTACTACTGTGCCACCATAACGAGTTGTGACAGGACTAAAACATACTTTATAAATATTATAGATTATTAGCTAATTAATTATATACATATTTGTTTGCTACGTGATAACTATGAAATATCCAATAAAGGGATATAAAAGTACTTGTAATCAATAAATCGTTAATGTTTATTTTTAGATAAATATTGTGCAAAGAACAAAGAGGATCTACAGGAAGAGTTACAGGCTGAAGAAATGGGTATGCGAGACTTTTAGCGGATCTTTCATTTCGCAGTTGTGTGTAGCTGCTACATTTATGGTGTAAACATGCCCACAGGATCGAGTTTATTTGTTATTAAACGAATCTGTTACGTTCCAAAAGTCTATAAAAGAAAATATTTTCCAAATGTGCATCATCTCCTTGTGTAAGTTACACAACTGTAAATTCATAGGAAGGTTGACAAAATAAATGACACAACAAGACTGGAGCAGTAGTAGACTAGGGAGAGACACCAATGGTAAAATCTATGATGTCATATATAACTGAGAACAAAGCATCTGCCAAAAAGACTGCGTAGATTTATAATGTTCAAGCACGTATAATTTTGCATTAGAGTGTTTTATTATTAATTGATTATCAAGGAATTCACAATCGTAACATATAGCGCTCCTACAATAATTACTTGACAAAAGGTAATATACAGAGCCCACACCATTAGGGGTGGGGGAGGGGGGATTTTGCTGAGAAAAGTTAAATATTTTCTTTATCATTGTAATTCCTCTGTGTACAAAACAATTCTACAGATCAGTACAATTTCGTATTTTAAATTCAAGTTTGAATAGATTCTTTATATTTTCTAACTATCCGGCTACTTTCTTTAACAGCCATCCTTTGAACTTTGATATCCACAAAGAACTTCAAAAATTAATTCGTGAAGACCTGTTCATAATCAAATGTTTTTATCATTTTAAAGCTTTTGCTTGTAAATTCAGCAACTAGTGCAACGCCCGAAATATCGTTCTCTCTCGCTGGACTTGGTTACAATCAACTTTCGATTCTTAGAACCCCGTTAATATTTCTTTGATTGACATTAGTAATGAATTTGTAGGAAACCTAGCTAAACGTTATGAAGTATTCAGAAATTTTGTAGCAGAGCATATACATTAAACCATTTATTATAACAGAATGAATCGTTGCTTCTATTGTTATGGTTTTTCCATTAAATATCCCATGGCCAATATATCTTATAATATCTCAATCAACCAAGTATATGCATATTCATTTAAAGTCTTTCGTCTTTTCTATTTGGCTATTTGAAAAGATAAAACGGGTCACTCCATAATTTCGTAAGATTACATAATATTAAACTAATTTACGCGAATAGTAAGCCTGGTATAAAACTAACTGAGATTCAAGCTAGTTGTTAGGAGGTGGTGCACTGGTGTTACAAAATAAACTTTAAATTAAAACATTTACAAATTCTTACTGAACAGGAGAGGAGGTTGGCGAGATATAGTCCGACAGTAATTGTCAGAGAATTATTGCTCTTTTAACTGTGTTAATCTAAGGTTTTTGATTAATTAAACAACGTCAAAACAATGCGGTTTATGGCCGTTTTAGACGATCTAAAACGAAACTATTTTTTTGGAAATTTCTCTTACATTTAAGTCAGAGTGCGGCAAAGTTAAGTCAAATATTTAAAGCGTTTTTATTTAGCAAGATAAAGTTTTCCGAAAACCTTCTGAGTGTGTTGTGGCAATTATAAACAAATATTACTGCCGTTGTATTATTCTATTGTGATCTATATTACCTCGGTCTGATAGCTGAGGACGCGGCAACAGATGAAGAGATCATTGAAGGAGACATGGTAATGAGTCCTTACTTGGAGAAAGTAACCGGAAGGAAGAAAGCAGCTACAAAAAACACAATTAATCAAAAAACATTCGCCCGGTATCTATGGCCAACAGACCAGGCAATAGCTTATAAATTCGACAATACAGCAGGTAATCTTTATATTATTAACGTTAATTAATAACTTTTTGTACGATATAGAAACAACGAATTTATAAGATTACAGCCTTTTCAACTAATTATGAAAGAAAGCACCCATCCTGCACACAGAACGCTTGAACATAGAAGAGACATATATATATGACGATACTATGATATGTTACTGTCAACAAGCATAGCATAACTAACAGTCCTTTCAAGTAATTTCTAAATTAGACCCTAAAGCCTCTCAAAAAGACAGTTTTATTTTTGTAAAGAGAAGCACGGATAGAAATTGTAAAAATACTTACAAGCTAGCTCAGCCAAAATAAAAATATTTTTAATTGGACATCGATGGCTACTGAAGAGATGCGATCGTAGAATAAACTAGTCTTTCAGTCTATTAGTGGTTCATAAAAGTAAACCAGAGAATCGGAGGAACAAGAAAGATATAGTTTACTGCGATTGTGATGGAAGTGAAAAAACCTTCAAATTTCTTTTCTCGAATAGCTATAAACACTCGTAATCGCATGGTCTGGAGTACAATTAACAATTAATTCACGAGTAACAAGGAAAAAAGCGTTGATATTTTAGCGATTCCGTAGGACGAGGAAAAATCTAGCTTTTTTCTTTGTTACTAGTGAATTAATCGTTAATTGTGCGAGAGAACGTGGGATTACTAGTTAATCATTAATTGTCTGCAACGTCGAAACCATGTATATATGCGGTGGAAGAAACCATTTCATCACAATTTCAAAAAATCGAAGGTGTTATGAAATTTTATTCTGTAAATTCGAACAAATATAGCAACAAGTAATAATCGTGGTCATAGAACAGTAAGTTTTAAAACATGATTTCAGGTAATTACTGTTGTTGTGAACCATCAGAATCATTGATTATGGCTAATGGTCATCTCTGTGGAGGTCTTTCTGACACATAGTTTTGGTTTATATTATCTTGGACAGTTACTGAAATATATGTTAACTACCATCGGAAAGAGCGAAAAAACTGGTTTGTTGTTGTTGAGGTAGCTTGTTCCAATCAATACCCAACCAAATGAGAAGATATACAGCACGATTATCAATTTCATTGCTGTTAATCACACGAGGCCTTTTTAATCCTAGAAGAAATGGCGTTTGACATGGCACATATGTGATCTTTTTCGCTACAAATGCCAGTATATTTTTTCTCAAAAATTGAATAGTACCTTTTTAAATCTGTATATATGTAACCACAGTAAAAACTCAATTTAATGATATTTTAACATTTGTAATAAAAATATCTTACGCTGACCCATGGAAATGATGTGGAATATATAATTTAACGAATACGATTTCGTTTATTTTCGTTTTTATAGCTAGGCCCTAGGCATATATAGTTAAGATTTTTACCACGAACAACGGAAAAAAGTTAAGATTGTTACAGATCACAAAAACGAAAGTAGGAGTTAGTTAAAAAACTATGGGCCACGTAAGGTTTAGCAGTCCGTACGTACGTCGTAATATAAAACGAAAATATGGCGGAACTGATTGAAAGATAACCTATTCCAAAACATTTTCCGGGCTACGCTGACCTGGATATTAACAGGTATCTTGGGTTTTCATTTAGGAGATAAATTAAAAAACGCTGTGAAAGAAGCGATAAAGCGTTTTCATAAGGAAACCTGCATTCGGTTTACACCAAAGACAACACAAAAGGACTATATTCAGTTTTTCAGTGGAGTCGGGTAAGAGTTTATTTTAGCTTTAATAGGTTTCCTATCTTTGTAATTTTACTGTTACAAAAAGATTAAATACTTTTAACCCTGCTTCCTGATTATATCAAATTTCCCATTGAAAATCTTGTGAGAAATCAGGGGCCCTTATTAGCGTTTACCAAATTTGTTCTCCATTATATTTCCAATAAGTTACAAAATAACAAAGAAATTACAAATTATTTGATTCCTTTCTAGGAACAACATAAATTAAAGATTTAATTACATATGAAAGTAGAACTCAAGTAAATCAAAGTACCCGTGTACCAAGGAAACTGTTCGAATTACACGATTTTCGAAATATTCGATTAAGATTGTATTGAGAATATATGAAGGGAATAAAAGTGGGATCTTCGAATATGAGAAGCTTTCAACTATCGGAATTAGAATTACACGATACTTAAAAGCATATGTGGCTCATTGAAAACTTTCATTTTAGTATTTCTGTTTTCTGGGATATTGACAATCCATTTACTGACTGCCTGTATCACACGTTTTCAATATATCACCTCCACATAAACCTATTCAGAATAGTGCGTAACTGTTTGTAAAAACGGAATTAAAACTTGATAAGACAAGTAAGGCATCGCTACCATAATGAAAATGTAACATGCTCTCATGAAGTGTTGAGTCTACTCCCAAGAGACATTTTCAGAAACTGAGTATATACGTAAGCTTGGTAGAATCATCAATTAAGGTATTTCCAATGATTTTAGAATTCCTGTTCAAGGAAAGTTTATCTCAAACAATTTTGATGGATGACTATTCTTCCATGAAAATTTATCTGCGAGTGAAATTCACCTTGATGAGAGTAAAGATAGATTGATACTTTAAGATGGGCAATTAGCGAAATATAGCTAATAGATTATATTCGGCTGAAGTTAATAAAAAGAAAATAAGAATTGTTATAAAAGTTTCATCGTATTATAGCATTTTTAATAAACAAGTGAAATTTTTCTCTGAATGTACATTTAATATATTTAATAACTTTGTCCCTAACAAGACTAAAGATAAAAGATAAAAGTAAAGATTATTAAGATCCCGATGTGCCTAGTGAAATAAAATGTCTTATTCGTGACAAGGAAACATCTATGTTTGCCATCTTAAAAATGATCGTACGATATCCTGGTCAACAGAACCTTACAAATATTTTGTATGTAAACTCCAATATAATTAACGATGCCAAAAACAGATACGTAGTCATATGGTTACACTCTTAGTCTAAGGAATATATAGTTAAGGATATAGCCCCAAACAATGGATAAGAACCAAGAATGTTTCTAATGACAAAACTATCTTTCTGATCACAAAAGGGAAAAAGGGATTTAACTGTTAAAGAGGAAAATACGGAAAAAATATTTACCCGAAGTTGGAGGTGTGCCCGAGCATGCGATAATTATACGACTGAAGGGGAAGAGTGAAATTCGAACACTATTTTTAAAAGTTTAGCATGTGTTCAAATAATTTTTCAGCAAAACAATAAATATTTTTATAATTCTTTCGAAGATACTAATATGTAAACTAAACAGTCCATATTTCAAATTTTATAACACGTCATCGTCATCATCAATAAAAATTAGTTTCGTGTTACAATTGTGGTTAGCTGAAAGAGGTGAGAGACTAGTTGTTGTGATGAATGTTTAATTTTAGCTTTATCTTGGCGACTAATGGGATAAAAGTTTCGTTTATTGCCCATTGCACGTTCTCCTATTATTGTCTTTGTACTTCGTTGAACGTCCCAAATTAAATATTCTTCATCTTGTTATTTCAGTTGCCTTGCCTGATCTCTTGCTCGATGGGAAAAATGTTTAGTGATTTTCCACCTCACGGTTCGTTGTAAGTTTTCAGGATTTCGTCTCCGAAACACCCAAAAGTGTAGAGAAATCAACTACACCATCAGTTAAAACACGAGTTGCATGAAGTTTGTTACATTTTCCTAATATAGTTAGTTGTTTTCGTCGACTAGCTATAAGAGTTATACGAGATTTCGCAAACACTATTCCACTTTTTAAGTCGTAACAATATCCATGATTTACTAAAATTATCTGAAAAAAAAATCTACCCTTTTCTTAACGTATTTAGGCATCTATTTTGTTGTAGCTTTCATAGAAAGCTGTGAAAGAAAATTATTACATTATTCTCGCATAGCGTGCTGGCGTTTGTATGTTTCGAAAACTGAAACCCCGGCAAACAACCTTGCAGTGTAATTCACTATTGATTAATCCGACTATGTGGCACAATGCCTCTCTCGAATCAACTAATTCCGGCTCTGTAGGTCTGTGTGGTGCAGTGCAAGCCACATGAGGCGTTAAAACACGATCACGCACAGGTCAAATGATCGGTATGTATGTATGTATGTATGTATGTATGTATGTATGTATGTATGTATGTATGTATGTATGTATGTATGTATGTATG
>JANTOQ010373018.1:0-12175 GCA_027564595.1 Bythotiara depressa
CTGGTCTGTTGCTTAGTAGTTGCTTAATTTTTTCGCAAATCTCAGCCTAGCGTTGCTTATAAAGTGTTGCTTATATAAAAAAGCGTGTAGACATGTTATTATAGGCTACTTTAAATATTTTCCGGGAATTGAGAAAACTGGGTTTTAACTTTTTCCTTTATCAGGCGGGATGTGCGGTACAGTTAAAGAATGCCTTTAATATAAAGATCACATCCTAGTCACATGACTGAAGAAGGAATACACCTAACCGCAGTTTCAAAAACATAACAGGATAATTTAAACTCTTGAGAAAGAGAGCATATGTATATTTTTGAAAATGAAGCAAGGTGTTTAACAATTCACTGTATTTATTTTAGTTTGAAAGTAATCTCATAATCTAAACGTAAGTGTATGGGAAAGTCAAACATTTCACTCTTTAACACATAAGCATACCTCCTGGTTACATTAAACTTCCCATTGGAAACCTTTATAATTTATGAGGAACAAGGGGGGTCTTATCAGCTTTTACTAAATTTATTTTACATTATTTTCCAATAATTCCCCCCCTGGAAAAAGCAAAATAGCAAAGAAATGACCAATGATTTGATTCCTTTCCGGGGATACTATGCATTAAAGTGTTAAGTAAAAGTAGCATATAGAAAAATAATAGAAATATTTATATAAGTGTAGATACAAAAATATAAAAATAGAACGAAAGAAATATAGAAACATATAAAACATATAACATTGAAAATTTTGTATGTACATTCATTCATCACCATACAACTCCACACTCCTAAGCAGAAGCTCTAAAGGCTAAAGTGCTAAGCCGTAGAACTTCCTTAAGAATAATAACACGGCCTCCGCAAAGGAGAGTGATACAAATAGATTACCTGAATGTTAGTTAGGCCATGGAGATGATAAGCTTTAAACAACGCACCCACCGGGGGTAGGTAGCAAGTAATCGCTTGAAAATTTAGGTAATGCTTCTCGGGTGGACTCGTTTTTATTTATTAAAACTGGAAATGTTTTTGACTAAAATAAGATTGTATGCTTCCTAGTTTCTGTATTTAGTCTAAGCGTTAATATAATTCTGTAATTAATAGACATGATAGGGACTAGTCATTATTAACACACGATAGGGAGCGGAAGGAATTTCAAGGAGCCACGAAACATTTTGAACAACAGAAAGCGTGGGAGCTATTGAAAATGACTGGTCCTTTAATGCAACGTGCTTCGTTTCCTTCTAAATGTTATCAAACCTAAAAATGACATCATATAACTGTACACAAGACTTGAATGAGTTTCCGATGCCGTAGAATTAGAGGCGTCCACATTTAAGGTGCTCAGGGAGATTTCTAAACAACTAGGTAAACGTAAACACAGGAGGAAACTCCAGAATTTTCTACCTTGATATTGTACTAGTTAAGCGAGTAACTACATATTAAAAAAAATCATTAAACCAGCATAAGATTATCTCTCATTGACTCTATGAACACAATGGGATCTCCACGAGGGAGCGTACACCATTCACACACTCATACGTTTTAATTTGATATCACCCTCCCTCGCTTTGTTTAAAGACTTAATATCACTATTTCTTTAGAAAAAAAAGAAATACGTACACGAAATCCAACAGAAATCTGTTAGTACCAAACGTTTTCTATTTTGTGTAAAATTTACTGTTATTTGGAGTATAAGGTACATTTCGAGTGTGTTTGTGTTGGTTTTTAGATAGAAATTTCTGTCAAAACATGTTATACGTTCCGTTAAAGTCCTCGAGTGAAGTAAAGGGAACTAACTATATTTGCACGTTTAATGGATTTAATAGAAATTTCACCAAAACGTTTTGACAAAAATCGATTAAATTGTACACCATATTGTTAAACCTGAGCATGAAAAGCACATTTTGTTCGGAAGAGGTTTCACAGAGATTTTATTTTTCAGGGAATGACAAAATACGTGTTAATGAAATAGTTTACTTTTACGCTAATTAAAATTTTGAAAATTAAAAGAAAGATAGGAAAGTTATTCCAGGAATTCTCCTATCACGCACAGATTACCGCACTGAGGGATGCATTTTTATTCTGTAGTAAAAAGCGATTAATGGTATATAAATTACACGCGCCGTCACTTTAAACGCATTTGGTGGCATTTACAAGCATGACGGATAAATCAACTGGTGGAATTCATTCCATAAAAGGGATAAAATATATGGCATGTGGCATAGAACTTCCACTTAGGAAAATTAAAATTAAAATTGCACATTCTAAAATAAATAAATAAATCTAGAAAATACCATTTCTAACAAACAAAAATTCATCTAAAATTTACCTTTTTATGTTACTTATTCTTATGAATAGCATAGAATCACGCACGAATTTTGACGGCTGTTTGTTATTTATTTATTGACCATAAAATAGATTATTCACTAAAGGAATACTAAAATACGGAACCACCATTCTGTTTTTCTTCACAGTGCATTTGTTGACGACTTGAACTTGAATGCATGATGGCAAAAGTTCATTTGTTGTTGAATCGATGCTTCTTTAATGTACTTCGCGTCTGTTGCACTTGATCTAACAGATTGTTGGAAGCACCAAAACGCCTAATAAATGTTGACTAAAAATAAAGAAAAATTATTTTTTCACTTTTCGCGTAGAATATTAACAATTTGTGCAAAATGTAACGATATGTTGAGGCTCGCCATTTTTGAAAAATGAATATTTGTACTTTTTTATTCTGTGCTCAACAACTACAAGAGCAAGTGTATTATATTATACAGGGGAAAAAGTAAAACAAAGCCAGTAAACATGCAAACGCACACCAGAGGCTCGAAATAGAAAATTTGTTAGGTGCGCCAAAATTAAGGATACATAAATATAAGAGGCACGAAAATCGAGAGGAATGAGGAAATGTAAGTTTTTCTGTCTATATCTGGATTTCCTAAACATTTCACCTCCTAACTGCATGACTAAATAATTAACTACCAATAACAAAGGCTTTAAGAAAACTGAGCTTTTTGACGGGGGTGATGAGAATCTCCAAGGAAACTATCATACTGAAACTAAGAACTTAACACTTTAGTGCCTGTTATCCCTCGGAAATGGACCCAATCATTAGTCGTTCCTTTGTTATTTTGCCTTTTCCAGGGGGTCGATTTTTAGAAATAACAGGGAAAATAAAAGTGTAGAAGCTGATAAGACCCCCCTGATTCTTCTTAAAATTATACAGGTTTTCAATGAGAAATTTACAATAGACAGGGTATTTCGGATATTTAGGCATTAAAGGGATAAACCAACACAAGAAGCCTTAACCGCAGGCCGGCTAAGCGGAGTGTTATAGAAAACCACGCCTACTTTTTCATATACCACGTCAAATTTTCCTAACTCTCCACTTATTTTCAATATTAAAATTTGGAAAGTTACGGGAACTGGTAACTCTCTATATTTTTCTTGGTCGTTAAAGTATGGAGAGTTGCGAGAAGTGGTAACTCTCAATTTATTTTGGTCGTTAAGAGACCAGTAACGGACCAGAAACGTTGCTGTGAAAAATGAATGTCATTTTTCTTCTTTACTTACTTCATTTATACCGTTGAAAGTATCTAAAATCGAGCATGAATTTAAAAAGCAGTAAAATTTCCAAAAATTGAAACTGCCAAATTAAAAATGGAAAAAAATTAGTTTTTCTTATTAATACTTGTACTCAGAGAGGTGATTTTTAAGAATTTCGACTTGATCTTGAAGTTCACCATTTGGTAATTTTAACAATTAATTCATCTCCCCAAAATAAATGTTGAGTTTCCAACTTCCGTAACTCTCCATTTCCTAACGACGAGTATAAGTGGAGAGTTACCAATTCCCGTAACTCTCCAAATGTTAATATAGAAAATAAGTGGAGTGGTTAGGAAAAATGGCCGTGGTATATAAAACAATGGGCGTGGTTTTCCGTAACTTTCCACTTTTTTTCTCTAACTCTCCATTTCTCGTAACTCTCCTTGGAGATTTTCTTCGTCTCCCCTAAAATCGTGCATGGGGCGTTTCACTAAAACTATTTTATGCGTTTGTGATGTACAAGTGGTAAAAGTAAAAAAATATATCATACAATAAATCAACAACATACAGAAAAACGTTTTCGAACAGAATAATTTTTTAACTCCCCTCGATTCGAACGAGTTCGAAAACCTGAGGTTCTGCTGTATGTTATATAAATATATACATGAATATATGTAAATATATAAGAATGAGTGTAAATATTATCACGTGTTAGCTTATTTTATAGATGTAAACGTGGTTGAATGAAAGAAATACTTCGGTTAATAACGTTAGCACTTTCAGGTGGTCTAGCACCCTCTTCAGACGTTAGTTAACATCTTGTAACGTTATTAACCGAAGTATTTCTTTCATTCAATGACGTTTACATCTATGTAAATATATATATATATATATGTATATACGTAACGGAAGCATGAAACAACAATTATATTTCTGGATCTACAGCGAGTGGCTACAGTCATGCATGTGATGATATCCACGTACATAAAATCTTAAGTTTACTTTTCTTGTTAACCTTCAAGACTTATAGGTACTTTGCTACTGATCTATCGGGTGGACAAGGAAGTGTCTCGTTTGCTTTTGGTGCTTTTTGACGTCACAAAACACGAAAATCAGTGAATTAAAAAAACAAACACAGACAGGTGTAATCCTCCTATATTTTCCCATCAATCCCAACCCCAATTCTGATTTTCTGGGCAGTTTAAGGCAAGGGAGCGTGGCACGATAGGGGCGTAAAATCTCAACTGTCAAATACATTTAAAGGATTATAGATTTTGAAAATTGTAAACCATATAAGGTTAACGGAGTGGCATTATTTTTGCTCTGTTGCGAATTAATAATATATATCACCGTACACAGTACACGAGCATGTCGTAAACTGTCGGTTCAAACATATGGAAGTGTTTCATGCTTCGCGAAGAGAGTAACTATAACCTGCTGAGCTGACATACCAGATAATCACATCATCGTATGGAAAACTTCTTTCTTTTTGAACTGTTTGAATGGGTGGTCTATATAACAAAAATTTCCCGTGAGCACCTTCTATTCGAAAGGTAGGTTTACATGAGAATAAAAATATTTTCAGTTTCATGTACACAGGCCTTATAAGATAATTATCATTATCTCTGAGTAGAAGAATTACGTTGTCCACTATATTGGAGGGAGTACGGACATAACCAAATCTACTGTTGACAATGAAGATAGCCAGGAATATGGTTCAGTGTCAATAAAAGCCTTATTAACATGGAAATTAGTGGTTAGAACATTCACATTGTTACGATAACTGCAAATCAAGTAAAACCATGCTTCATTAAGTTAACAAATCTCTATGTACTTCAATAACTCTATATTTGCTTGATATAACTTAATATGCTGATATATGTACATGCTTTATTTTACGATATTTCTTACTAACTCTTTTATATGTATTTCATTAACTTAAAAAAAAACTCTACACGTGCTTCACATAACGTAATACATCTATATATTATATATAATATATATTAGTAGATTACCTACCAAAGTCAGGCTACTTCTAACACAGTTAAGCTAAGTGAAGCAAAATTAAAAGGAAATGCAAAATTGTATTCCTTTATCATGATTCATCGAGGCAATTATAGCCTCCAGAACGAGAGGTAGGTTTTTTTTTATAAATTACATACAAAACACGTAGACACAATCCCACGTGATAAAAAGACGAACTAAAATGACGAACCTGTCTGCCATAGTGATTCTGCGCAACAGTGATTGGCTCCTGATGTAAGAAACAATGAATGAATGAAACTATAACAATCCTATTCACATGACCAGGAACAAATAAAAGACCTGAAGTAAGTATAACAACTACAAACACGTGACTAATAAAAAGATGCATAGTAGTTGCTGAAGTGCAGTATAGTACTCCAAGTAGGCAAGAATACTTAAATAACGAAGGATTTTCAGTAGGTGGTTGTGTAAACCAAACTAATGGACTATTAACCCTTAATACATAAGCATACCTCCTGGTAATATTAAATTTACAATTGGAAATCTTCGAGCAACCTTATCAGCTTTTCCCAAATTTATTATACATTATATTTCCAATTATTTACCCCTTGGAAAAAATAAAATAACAAACAAATGCCCAATGATTTGATTTCTTTCCGGGGGCACTATTCACTAAAGGGTTAACTGAGATGAATCTAATAAATGGACAACAAGGAAGATGGATTCGTAGAATTCAAACTCTAGCTTGTCTTTTTAATTAAAGCCTCCGTTTGGTTTGTATATGTATCTGCGCTGAGCAGCAAACTAAAATGACGAAACTAAATGGC
Source organism: Bythotiara depressa (assembly GCA_027564595.1). Lineage (NCBI taxonomy): Eukaryota > Metazoa > Cnidaria > Hydrozoa > Anthoathecata > Bythotiaridae > Bythotiara > Bythotiara depressa. The sequence continues at coordinate 6,347 of JANTOQ010373018.1, forward strand.
AATTTTCACTTAACATTCCAACGCAGTTGGAATCTTGCTCTTGGAAAATGCTACTGAGCATGCCCAGTGAGATAATACTTGATAACGCGAAAAAAAAGTTTACTGGAAATTGGTCTTAATAAGACACCACTGATTCACAACGAAATATAGATGCTCTTATATTGAGCATGTAAAAGGAATAACTAACAAGTAACATGACAAACAAGAAACAATTTGGTACAAAATTGTTAGTTTTTACAAGCACTTTGGTCAATCACTCTAAAACTTGTTCACACTCATTATCTCTATAATCATTATGGTTTCATAATATTACACAAAGTCTATACCAAAATCATAATGTGAGAGAGGAAAATAAGAGCGTAAGGAATATATAAAATATACATGTTTTAAAAATTTAATGGCTAGACATATCCCTTATATTATAAAATCCTTATTAAAAACCTTTACAAATGATGAAAAATCAGGGGGTCTTTTAAACTTTTACCAACTTCATTTTTCCTTATATTTCCAATAAATACCCTTCCTGGAATAATAAAGTAATGAGAGTAATGATTTAATTCATCACAGGAACAAAAAATACTGAAGTGTAAAAGTGAATATATAAACACTTACATTCAAAATACTCTCTTCGTTTGGATTAGCATTTATAGGTATCCAGATGCCAGATGGATACTACAAGACGATGGAATTAATATTAAAATTAACAAATATGTGAGTAATAATCAACTGCAGTAGTGGTAACAGTATCCTAAAGGCTAAACTTTCTTAGCAAACTAACCCTAACTATATATTTTTCTATGATACACTTACTGGATACATACAAAAACTAAAAGTAACATACAGTTTAATACATATAATACGGGTAGCATATTCGCTAGACACAATCGTAATATCACCAAGTATGCTACCCAAAAAATAAATAAGCAAGTGGTCAAATGTGTATGGACGGAATTCATTTTTTATAGTAATGGAGTATCAAAACATTTCCATTGTATAATAAGTTTATTATATGAGATAGAATGTTTTTATTAGAAACGAAATCATAAATGTCATTCCCGTAAAGAAGTAAATGAACTAAGAAGGGATTTGAATATGGCAAAAAAAATGTGTCAATTATATTAACGACAACTGAACAAGGTACAAAATGTGTCAATAATATCAACAATATTAACAGATCAACAAGACTTAAAAAAGATATGTGATAAATTCATTGTAGAAATAGAAAAACAATTTTTCCAGATAATTTTTTGCCTGATTATCGATAAAGTGCAAATGATTTTGGGTAAAGGGCAAATCTCTGGCATTGCCTGGCAACTGAATTAATTGTGCTTTCTCTAATTAGATACAAATACACAAACCTGCCCTTAGATTATGGAATAGACTCTGAGAAGCTACAGACCAATTAGAAGTCACAGTGCATATATCTCTAATATCAGAAAATAACAAAATTCAAATTAATTTTGTGAAATTGATTTTTAGCAAACTTATTCCTGTGATCTGTTCCATCATTTTTTTATTTCTAAAGAACTTAATCTAATTTCAGACAAAACAACAACAAAATTTGACAGATTTCTTTTCATACTACATCACAACATTTCACTTGTTTCATAAAAATACACCATTATTGTTGGAGATTTGCAGTAACATATGCATTCCTTACAAGCAAGTTAAAAAAAGTGACAATGTGGCATGACAAAGAATCTTACCCGTATACAGAGTATAGAAGCTATAAACATGTCGACTTCAACTTGGTTATCCGAACAAAAGTGCCTAAAGTAAAAAAGAGTAGCAAATGAAACCTACCAAAGTAACACAAACAAAATGAATATCGTGTTACAGTGGGCGTAAAAATTATAAAATAGAGTATTATAAATTAATTGTAGCAACTAAAACTGTACAAGCACTGAGAAAAATACAACATAGGGACTCCATTGACAACGGTATATGCATTATGTTTATCCTGTTGTAAATAAATATTTGTGAATAATAATAACAATAACAACAATAATAATAATAATAATAATAATAAATAATAATAATAATACCAATTACGAAACAAGATCTTACCTAACTTCAGATTCGCTCAATTTTAACGAAAATCCGTATCTACAAAAAATAAAAATAAATATTGATAGACATACATACATTGCATTGCCATACGAAAGGTTATGAAGGTCACTTGTACATATATATGTACCAGAAGCATGAAATGTCTATAGTTGACATTTTTCCTCAGTCATATGTCCATTATGTAATTCGGTTTGACTGTAAAATACTACTAAAATATATCAACAAATTAAACTTACTTTCCAGGAGGTTTTCTTTTTGGTTCTATACCTATATACAAGTGAATCTCGTGAATAGCAATGTTGTCTTCTTCTTTGCTTGCTCCCTAAAAGAAGAGAATAATTATGACTTATGGTTCTTCACTATAATATAAATAATACAAAACACTGTGTGAATGCACTTAAATTTCAAATGATTTGAAGGATTCTGTAAATTACTACTATTGTTTGTCTAATTGCAGGGAGGTGGAAGCAAATTCTCTTTCTAGCAAAATATTCCATCCCTTCTCATTTACTATTACCTCCTTTAAGAATATTTTGTATAAAAAGAAAAAAAATGATTATCACGATAGAAACATGTTTAAAACAGTAAAAATTATTCAAACATTTTGAATACAAAGTTGTGTTCTATCATTGTATAACCTTTTAATAGGGAAAGACATAAATCACTTAATGTTCAGGACATTGCAACATGATGGCAAATCCTGGGAGATTTTCACAGTTCTCAATCTCCACTAGCACTTACAAATTTAATGCTCTACAAGAATAGAAAATGAAATGAAAAATAACAAACAACATTTCATAATCTACTTTGACAATTTCCCTAAGTGAAACTTACAATGTGCTACATCAGATTTTAGATACATAGATTTTAATTTAATTTCAAGACCTGGTCTAATTTCTATGACCCCCCTTTTACAAGTATTTTGTATTTTTCCATCCACCGTCTTATTTAGACCCTCTTCAATGAGAGTAATGGTTTACTACTATTTACAGCCATTAACATTATACTATTACACCTGGTGCAACCCATTCTTCATTTCATTTTCTATTCTCGTAGAGCATTTGTAAGTGCTAGTGGAGATTGTGAACTGTGCAAATCTCCCAGGATTCGCCATCATATTGCAATGTCCTGAACATTAAGTGATTTATGTCTTTCCCTATTAAAAGTTTATACAATGATAGAACACAACCTTTGTGTTCAAAATGATTGAAGAATTTTCCAGGTATAGTTTAAGAGACTTAGCATACTCACTCTTTCAAATTAGTTCTTATAGTAAAGGAAAATTTAAAGCCATTTCTGGTTCACGTAAAAGTCATCAGTTATGGAAGTTATTCATTTAATATTAGTAAATTATGCCACTTATCTGCTTAAATAACAACTGGTTTTTGACATTATGTACTTATGTAATAGGTCCTAAACTCCACCATAGAGGTAATACTGTGTAGAAAAGCATTTTGTGAAGGATAGTATCCAAACCTTCCATTTAGTGTATAGTCATGCTAACTCACTGGGGCAATTGGTAATAATACATTTTCTATTTGGGTTCAGACTATACCACCGTGAGACTAAGTCTTTCATTGGACCTAGAAATGATGATCTCTTCTAGATTCCAGTTTTAAAAATACAATTTACAATAAAAAAGTAAAAGAGATCAGCTAGTGTTATAAACACACACACACACAAAATAACATAAATATTCAATTCTCATAAAATTTGCTTTCCAAGTTTCAAATTATATCAAAATAAGATTTTGAATTTGATAATTATTTTTAATTTCATGTAGAAAAATGTATAATATTATATAACATAATATTATATTATATCTTCTAAATCTTGATTCTTTGAAGTCAATCACAAAAATTAGTAAAAAGGTGTCTACTTTGTGGCACTCACATTACTTAAAACAATAGAAAACACTCCCAAAATTATTCCTAAAACTGAAACCCTGCTTCAGAAGAAGCTTTTAAAAATTATCAACATCATTTGAAGTGCTTGACACCAAGATGGATAAAGAAATATAGTTGAAATAAAAACAGAGAAAATTTACCTTTTTAGTAAACACTTTTACATTTCCAGTTTTCACTTCAACAAAGTAGTTTTTCTTCCACCTATCAGCTTTGGCATAATGTAGATTTCCCATTACTCCTAGACTTGAAGATTGCTGCAAGAAAAAATATTTTTTTATGGACTTTAAAAGAGGACTGTGTACAAGAGTAAGTATAACTTAACTTGACTGATGATTGGTCAGTTCTTTAGGTCTGTTTACATGAATTAGTTTCATATTAGAAATCCACATATTCAACAGGTATTAGTTATTTTGCAATAGTTTGCTTAAGAAACAACTCCTAAAATAATTGTTTTATGTACTTAGAAAAAGTTTAATATTTGGAGATTTATGTTAAGTAAGAATTCATTCATATGTGACTTCTTGTAAACAGGACCTAAATAAATAATGTTTATCACAAAATAACCCACTTACACTAACTTCGATCTGGTCTGTGAACTACACGTTTATGTTTTTGGGAAAGCTAATAATTGAGTAACAACACAATGTTTGGAAATCAAGAACTACACTGCAGTTACATGTGTTTTATTTTAAAGTGCTTGCTTTATCTTATCTATTGAACTCAACATATTCAGACATATTCTACTTACAAAAGGACCTATCTTGTCTGCAACATAATTCTCTTTAACAATCAATTTCTTTTTTTCTCCAATACTCATAGCTAGTTGTAATACAGGCTCTTTTGAATGAACAGGTCGTTCTAAAGAAATGCAGAACCTCATGACAGGTGTTATATAGAAAAACACTGCTAAATATAATATAATATAATATAGTATAATATAGTATAATACATAATTTCCACCCACTGAAAAGTTACACGGACAGAACATTTTCCAAGAATGATAATATGAGAAATTATAAAGATTTTAAATTTATTTCAAGGAAAATTTGTTTAAGTTTTTACTTTACCTGAGTAACCATCTACACTGGATTCAAACAAGGCCCAGTTTCCATCAACAGATAGACTATGTTTCTGTATACAGTATAGACAAACATCACTTGGCATTGTAGAACCAGTCATCTGAATATAATAAACAAACATATTTTATATTTTACTACAAAAGTTACAACTATGTCTTAATATGCATAGCATGTAGATTTCACATAAGTATATCTCTATATTTTTTATGTTTACACCAAGTAAAATGGCAGTATGTTTACACCAAGTAAAATGGCAGTATGGGCAGTGAATTTATAATCTAGCTACTTGATCCCTGCAAATAACAGTTTCACTACAGAGTTGCGAGGTTGAGCAAATGTTTCGACATGACTTGCAGAGCTGGTAAGAATCGTCAGCTCAAAATGACAGCTTTAATTATAAAGACGATTTCAATCAGAACACTTCTAGAAACAATAGACAGGAATATGCCTTGAAATTAAGGATGCTAGCTAAATTATATATACCCACTACTACAACAATCTATAGAAGAATATTATGTATATTCCATTACCATACAACACCAAAGAAAGACCTTATGACAGTTTTTCACCTGATACTTTCTTCACCTTTCCTAAGTTACATTTTCACATTCAGTGCTTTCCTGGAAAATTTGTAAATTTTGTGGTTCTTAGACATTTTTTTCTTAACATAACCTGCAGCTTATGTGTTTATATCCCAATATAGTATCACCAAGATTGTAGTAGAAGGACAGTAAAATGCCTTAGGTTGATCGTAGCACTTACACGTAGTTTCT
>JANTOQ010373129.1:0-21736 GCA_027564595.1 Bythotiara depressa
TTATTATTATTATTATTATTACTATATATTATTATTATTATTATTATTATTTTGTTTATTAGTATTAATAAAATTTATAAATTATCCCGTGGAGCTGTGGTACCAACGTTAACTTACTATGCAGAGTCACAGAGTAATAGTCCCTGGTAATACCACTTTTGTGCCTTGCAAGGATCATTACCTATTCTTTCGTGTTGTGCTGTTATTTATGTTTCTTCATATATGTCCATGTATTAATTTTTCTTTATATACATGTTTTTTAAAGTGCATTAATGTTGTAATATTTTACTTTATTAAATAATAAAAAACCCTCTTTGTAAAAGATGTGTGCAATGCCACTATGTGCTGTGGATGCTCTCCTGTGTGTTTTATAAAGCTCTCAGAGCTTACAGTGTAGGAATAATGTATATACCTGAGTTCGTGACCTTACAGATACCAATGAAAATGAAATTGACATAAAGTGATAGAAGCTTTATTGTTGATTTATTTATTTTGATCTTTAAAATGTATTGATTGATTATGACTTAAAATAGACACATGCATGTTGGAAAACATACTAAAAGTAGTGATAATATACCAGAGTTGTAACAAAATATCTACAAGCAGATTATGGCAGAACTCAACAAACTGATTGAGATTTGTCTATCAATCCATGTGATAGCTTCAATTTTTATTTCTTCATCGTAGATGTATATTTACAAAATAGGCGATTTGATAACTTATGGTTTTGACCAGAGAAATATTGAAAATAATTTTTTCTTTACTTTCTTGTAAACAAACTTTTAGTTTCTTCAAAAAATTTGATTAGGATACTATTTCCTACCTTCAAGTATTAAAATATGTTTCTGAAAGTAAAAAATCTGTTTAATAATAAAAATATATTCACATTTTTTCTCTGCTCAAACAAAGCCTTCATAATTTTTTTTTTTACTTCCAGACGTTTTACAACATCTAAGATTGAGGGGATTAATCTAAGATGGAGGGAGAATAATCTAAGATGGAGGGAGATTAATCAATTATATTTCAATTGTTTTGTTTTCACTTATAGATATATCCAGATTCTGAAGACCACCCAGAAATGGAAATGCCAATGTCCAATCACAATGTTGATGGGGAGACAAATTTGTTAGAAAAGTTGAGACTAAGAGAGGAAAATGATTCAGTGGCAAGATTCTTGAGACCGTATGTTTGTTCTAATTGTTCATTTCAACGAGTGTTTCCTTTTCATCTCCCACTGTCACCAACACACCTGTATGTTAGGAGAACAGAGTTCAAAATATAAATTTAGCTTAAATCAAAGGGTTTTAAAAATGGAGTTCAATGGTTTTATTTCATGAAAAAAATGATAAGTGGTTCAGAAGTTATAAGCATTTAAAGCTTTGATATGAATAAGCGAGAACCCAGTCTTGACTAAACAAGATCAGGCTTTGATGATGTCATAGAAGCTCATTCCAAATAAGGTAATACAAACAATTAACAATAACATGAAAACCATTGAGGCACTATGTAAGTCCTTAACATGACGGTGCACTTTATAAGTAATGTAGTTACATGGTTCACTAGTTCCAAACTTCTATTGTTAGTCAAATTGTCTGCGTGTTTGGAGATGCTGTCTTCACGATGTGTATGTGCCATTTTGTTGTTGTTGCAAGTGTATTGTGTATTGTGTATTTTACAGAATGATAATTTTACAAGTTTGCTTTTTTATTACTTTATACCATTCTGTAAATCACCATTCCTTCTATGATTTAAATTGTTGCAAGTTCAACTACGTTTCCCTTCGTTGACTCCATTTATAAATAAGATATTTTAAACTAAATAAATTTTGCTGTGTATCATTCAGACTGTAACCAAGTTGGGACAATTAGTGTGAGACTTAGTTGAAAGTTCATTTAATATCATTTCATCTGCGTGAACACAAATTCAAGATGCGAGGGGATATTTGGATAATTTTCTAAAATTCAACTCTGTAACTGATGCAGTGCGATTGGCCATTTACGTATTATGCCTTATTACGACAGCAATTTCAAATTGCATTGTTTTAACATTTTATTTCTTACTTAGAATCTTTCTTAAATTTCTTACTTTCTGGCAATAATTACAACAGTTCTGAATGGTTTAAATCAGCAGAAAAGTGTGTGTGTGTGTGTGTGAAGCCCAAACACGAGCACTGAGTGTCTGAGTTAGCTCAACTCTCACACTTTTTAACTTCATTTTCAAGAAGATCTTTAGTTTTATTCCCTATATACTGTACAGCACGCAATAAGAAACATGTGGCAAACAATATAATCATGGACATTTAAGCATTTTATGTCCATGATATAATATAGCAACATGCTAGACTTTTGTTATTCAATAATTAACAGAATTATATGTTTATCGAAAGTACATGTATAAACGTCAGACATTAATGATTCTTAACAGGTAATTTAATATTTTAACTATTACGGGGGTAAACTTATAACGTGTTTTTATTATGAAGTTTCTTATTCATGATTGAACGTCACACGAGTGCATATAAAATAATAAACATACCCCCGTATGTAAAAGTACGAGACATTTCAGGAGTCGCATGTGCATATTTTTCTTTTAATGATAAATATGTCCCTTGAGTCGTGTTTCAGGAAATAGAGAAGCATAACAATAATTGTTCTATTATTGTCATCGTGAGTTAATATCTAAAGTGTTATGTACTGTACTTTTAAGTAAAAGAAAACTATTACAAGACTTTTAAATTTAATAACGATATTTGTAATTTTATCTTTAAAAGGACTCAGGAGGGGTCCAAAAACGTGATAAAGAAAGTGTTGTGAACTTAATTTTCAACTCATTTTCCTGCATATCTAACATACTAAAAGTGTTAAAACAGAAACGTGAAGGAAGTGTTCTACACCATTTTGCTTTATTTATTATAACACAGATATTTATTGACAGCACGTACAAATGGATTATATTATTACATTCATGAAAGTAAACAACGATGGAGAGTTTTATGGTATTCAGTAACACAAAATGTTTTAAACAGTGGGAAATGAGCTGGCTATGCTTGCTATAATGTTAGAAAATTACTTACCATAGAATGCATAAATACTTTTATTTGGTTGAAGAAAAATTGAGTGTTTTGCGATGGCAAATAAATGCCTCCGGGGACTTGCTTTTTGTGAAAATACTTCAGCAAATGCGACGGCAATTGCCTAATGCCGTCATAAATTTCAATGGCTGAATTAACACTATATTGACACTAAAAAGCCAAATCCGGGGCCTGATGATTCACAGTTTGAAACATAAAACAGTGTTATGACATATGGAATCTTTATTTGTGGTAATGAGAAATAAAACAGTGTTATGGTATATGAACTCTTCATTTATGGTATGAGAAATAAAACTATGTTATGACATGAAATCTTCATTCATGGCATGAGAAATCCCTGTAAGATAGTGTTTTGATTAAGGAAATCTTCATTTTTGCTAGCAGTCCTACTTAAATAATTAGTTTTCATGCATTGTTATTAGCTTCAGTTGTTGCTTTGCACCCATCGAACAATGAACAAGGTATTTTAAGTATCTGCTGCCTAAGGTATCTGTAAGTGTATTGAAATAATTATATAGCTGACAAGTAATACCAATGCATTTGTTAGGTTTGAAAATATTTCTTTCAAAAATGATGATAAAGGCTAAGTTTGGAATCCTAAATGAATGTAAATGTTTACCAGGGTTTTTTGAGGCAATATTAGTATGTTATTAAAACATATAATACAGCCAGGGGGTTTGATTTGGTGTGAAAAAACATTATATATCCTGTTTTGTTAGGTTGGGACTGAATGACATTTTTCTTAAGACATTTTCCATATAAATGGTCAATAGATTTACGATAATTCATAATTCGTATCTCATTGAAAGAAATTAATGTATTATTCACAACAGAGAAGATGGAAGTATCATCAACAAATATTATAACATTGGCTTTAACTCTTTAAGGCACAGTGTCCCCTGGAATTTATTAAATCATTACTTAATTTCTTTACTGTTTTGGTTTTTCCAGGGGTTAATTGTTGGAAATAATAAGGTAAAATAAATTTTGTAAAAGCTGATAAGCTCCCAGGTTCCTTGTTTAATTATGTAAGTTTTCTATAAGAATAATAATTTATTCACGAGGTACAAATATCAAGAGTAGGATTAGAACAAGGTTTTAAAATATTTCTTGTGTTCTAAATAGGTAGTTATGTGATGCAAGAGTTTTAAAAACAGACTTGTAAGGTGAAAAATTTTCTGCTGTTCAAAATTATGTATGTATATATATATATATACAGTAGTACATTAAAAGTCAAATTTTTGAAATATTTTTTCACCTATTAGTAGAAGAGATTGGTCTGTAATCTTTTATTAAATGTTTTGTTATTTTTTTCATGCACTGGAATAATCTCCTGTATATTTGTTATACTTGTTCTAACAGCTACTAGTATGAAGAAGACCTCTATAAAGGTTACGTTGGAAAGCGATCGAATTAAGGGATTGCGATTCACTAAATGCAACACAATGTGCATCAATATTTTTCTATTTTTGTTGATGCAAAATAATAAAAATAAATGAAATGAAATATTTCTACGCTTCTGAAAATGACTCATCCAACCCTATAACTATGGTCCAGAAAATTAAAAATGTCAGAATGACATTTGTGGCGCAGAAATCGATATGTGAGTCTGCTTTAAGGATACTGCAGGGGAGTTTTGTTTTAAAAAAAAAGAACTTTTTCAAAAAACCTTTATAAAAACAAAAAACATTTTCTCTATTTAATAAGACTTTTATTTGATTATTTCTCAAAGTAGAAAAGTCCAGGAAAATACCATAAAACCCTATTTTTCCATGATTTGTTTAAAATTTGTTTTGAAATATATATTTCGTAAACACTGCTAAGGATAAACTGTACAGGAGAAAATATAAGATTGCCACCAAACATTCAATGGCCATCGCATGTGATATGAAATGCCTTTGTAATCATGTATGAATGCAATTAGTTGTGAGTGTGTACACAGTTTGTTTATCCAAATTGAATAGGGAATAAATTTAAAAAATAAATTCTTTGAAGTGTAATAATCTGGAAAGGAAATTTTCCAGGTAAATTCTGTACTCCTGCTTACATTTTTCGTTCCTTTGCCAAAACTTGAAGTAGGATTTATGGTAAATGTTTTTGAACAAGAAGAAAAATTAATCATCTTTAAAACTGATTGGCCATTACATACAAAACAAAGTAAATCAATATATATCCTGCTTTCAAAAGCAGCACATGTTGTTGAGTGGATTTTTATAATGTAAACATGCTCAATGCGAATACAATGGTATAATTTTATTTTGATATAAAAAAAACGGTTGTGGCAAAGGATCATTTAAAATATAAATAGACTGTTTTCTCTTTTCTTTATTTACTGCTATCAAATATTTTATTCCAAATACAATAAAAAAATTTTAGCTAATAGCTACATGTCTAAGCTTTCTATATATATAAAATTTATATAAAAATATTATGCAAAAATTTTATTAACTATAAAAAAAATTACATGCTAAATTCCAAAATACAAATTTCATAAAAATGGCATTGGATCATTGTGTCATATTATTATGAAAAAGGCAGGTAGTATTTGAAAAAATGGGTCTTTGAAAAATTTCCCCCCTGCGGCTGGCTTTAATTAGCGACACAACTGAATTTCCTTAATTTGAACACTGTTGGATCAATATTTCATAGGGATTATATTGCATTCGTTACAAAGGCTGTGTGTAACGGCCATTTGTTTTGGTCAAAAAATTTTTTATTTAGGTTGGACTATTCTCTATTATTTATTATGACTTCCTGTACAGGTATTCAACATTCTTGGTGCGCTATCCATCAGTTGTTGTCCTTGTCACACTGTTTGTCACCATCATGACTCTCATTTTGGCTACTATACCAGGCTTGGGTGCCAAATCATTTCCAGATTTTTCAAAGCCAACAAAGGTAAAGTTTCACTTCTTGTTTTGCGTTGAGATCTTTCTATTTGTATGAACATGATAATGGATTCTTTTAGTTGTTACATTAGCAAGTCACATGGTCATTCATGGATCAAGAATACATTGATCTTCCAGTTCACTTATATTTATGTTGAAGTCTGTTTACATATAATAGTTTTTCCAACAAAAAGAGTGGCTTTCGTTACCAGGTTCTTTTTCCCTTGTTATTTCTTAATCTGGATTTCATCAGAGATACATCATCATTTACCTTAAACCCTTTAAGATATATTATTGTCCCCCTGAATTGAATCAAACTGTTACTAAATTTCTTTGCCATTTTGCTTTACCAAGGGGGTTAATTATTGGAAATAAAATTGGTAAAAAATTGATAAAAAAGGCTTCTTACAGAAAGTATTAACTCTTTAATGCATAGTGTCCCTGGAAAGGAATCAAATGATTGGTAATTTCTTTGCTATTTTGCTTTTTCCAGGGGGTTAATTATGGGAAATATAATGTTATATAAATTTGGTAAAAGTTGATAAGACCCCCTGGTTCCACATAAACTTATAAAGGTTTCCAATGGGAAGTTTAACATAACCAGGAGGTATGCTTATGTATTAAAGTGTTAGAGCATTGAAAAATACCTCTACTGGCCTGAAAACATTCCTTCATATAACTATTTGCAATGAACTCTTCTTATTCATTTACTAAATAAAATATGTGCGAGTCATTGGAAATTCATTGAACTAGAAATTATATTAAATTACCATATTTCCTCAAATAAGAGACAGGTCTACAATTTCTTGAAAGCAGTCAAAATGGGAGTCTACAATTAGAGAGAGAGTCTATAATTTGAGGGGGTCTCTTATTTCTTGGAAAAACCTTTCAGAGGGGTCTGCAATTAGAGGAGGTCTATAATTTGAGGGAGTCTCTTATATTTGAGGAAATACAGTATATAAATTTATGTACAAGCCATATAACAACAAATTGAATTGTGTGGCCTAAGTTAATTAACAGACTTTGTTCACCAGTCTTTCCATTTACCTATTTTTAGGGCTTTGAGCCACGTGGTACAACTTTATCTTCAAGAGATATAGCATATAAAAACCTGGAAAAAGCCTTAAATAAAGAGTTATTTAAAGGTAATGCATCCAACACAATCACACGAATACAAAGATCTCCTCGAGTGAAAAGAAATCTTCCTCCAAATAGAGTGTTATCGATATATAAACATATTTCTTATTATACAGAGGGGTTTGTGATGGTATATGAACACAACGATAACGCCAACTTGTTTGAGCATAAATATATGAAAGACATTTGTCTCTTGTACAAAACAAAAATCATGAGTTATCCTGGTTACAGTGACACATTTTCCAAACAGGAGGAAACTCAACACATCCCAAATTATATTGCACTATTAAATAACAGAAGCAGTTGCGAATACATCACACAAAATGATACGATAACATTCGTTAATCTATTAAAAGGTTGTGTTGAGTTTTATCAAAATGGAAAGTTCAAAGAATGCAGCACAGATCTATCGAAGTGTACAGCAGCAATTATAACTAAAGCACAATGCAGAAATCACTCAATCTTAGGTCCACAGAGTATGGCCATGATGTTCTACAATGTGTTCTATTTTCTTGCAGACTCGTCATTTGCTAATGATGTCACACACTTAAAAACAACTGTAAGCATCAGTATATTAGATGACTGGAGTGCAACATCTTTCTTCACAGATATTTACAATGCATATCTGAAAAAAACAGACAATAGTCTATATGGCAATGTTAAAATAGTTGCTTTCCAAATATTCGACTTTAAGTTTCACATATTTCAATCAGAAATAATCGTTCAATCCCTATTTATAATCACTGCTATTGTAATCGTTGTTTTGTTTATTTGGTTCTATTCCGGCTCATTATTTATTGGTTTGATGACATTGGCGTGCATTGTCATTGCTATTGTTATATCCTATTTTGTTTATGGAAGAGTATTCAACATGGAATTCTTTCCTTTCCTGAACATGGTAACTCTTATTTTTATTGTTGGAATAGGTGCAGATGATGCATTTGTTTATTCAGGTATATGGAAAGAAGCAAAACGTATTTATACAATAACGGATCCAGCTGACCATGAAACATATTTGATTAAATGGACTACTCATTCGTTACGGCATGCTGTGTTTGCCATGTTAGTGACATCATTGACTACAGCTTCAGCATTTTATGCTAACATTTCCTCAAGCATAACATCAGTGAAATGCTTTGGATTATATGCTGGTACTTCTATTATCATAAACTATATGTTAATGGTGAGCCTTTTTCCTGTCACTTTTATACTTCACGATAAGTATTTTGCTAAATGCATGCATTCATGTTTTCCAAAACTTTGCAAATCACGGCCTATCATTTCTAATGATGGGAAAGTATCACCTTCTGTAGATGACACAATCCCACAATCATCATGTATGAAGTTGGAGAACATAATCAATACAATCTCAGATAAATTTTTCAACAAATATCTCCCATTCGCAATGATTAAAGGAAGGTATTTATGGGTGGTTGTATTTCTTGCAATGGGAATAGGTGGGACAGTCATTACATTTGCTAAACCAGGTCTTAACCCACCATCTACAGGTGAATTTCAAATGTTCACTAGCTCCAGCTCCCTGGAACAATGGAACTTAAAGTACAAAAATAAGTTTTCATTTGGTGCAAGTAAAGGATCCTTCAAAAAGGAAATAAGATTTGTGTTTGGTGTTAAGGATATTGATAATGGCTATAAATTTAATCCGGATGATAGAGGCAAGTTGGTGTTGCATCAAGGCATATTAGATTTAGCTGCTGTTCAGACATGGTTGCAGGGATTTTGTGTTAACCTTCAAAGAGCACCATTTTTTTATACATCCAGTAGTTGTCAACAGACCCTGAATTTGTTCACAAGTTTGCAAGCAGCTTGTCAATTTGGACAGACAGAATGTTGTAATCAGACTTTTCCATTACCAACTGACGAGTTCAATAAATGTTTCCGTGCAGGTATAAAGAGAGTTTCCTTGCCTGACAGTGTAGATCGACCCTTGTTTGATGCAAATTATAACCTGCAGACTTTTGTTATCCCTATGACGTCTACGTATAGCTATACAGATGAGCATGGCTATAACGACAAACTGTACCATACTGTTAATAACTGGTTTGACACACAAATAAAAAATGTCACATCTAAAAGTTTTGAGACTGGTTGGTGGTATACATCATTACATTTTTATGATTTGCAGGAAAGCTTAGCAAAGGGAACAAAAGAGTCATTGGGTAAGACCTATGTTCCGTTTCAATCTTGCATCCTTTTACACAATGAAAACAATAAAGATTGCTGCATTTGTGTGATACGTGCAGGATAAATCAAAGTGATTCAATGTTTTCATATTAAACTGGGTTTCCACTTAGACAATTTTGAGCACACAACCAAGAGCACCCTTTGTTTGTGCATGCTGAAGATGAGTTGTTCACACAGATCATCAATGAAAGTTCAAAGAGCGATTACTAGAGCGATTCACATGATGAAAATTGTCTAATTGGAAACCCACCTTTAAACATAATTGTTTTGATTGCAAAAGGAATGTAAGGGGTATTAATGTATTATGAAGTATAGTGTGCTGTTTGAAGCTGTGGTGTTTGAAGGCCATTTTCTATTGTTGTACATCACACAATGCTGAAATATAAAACATTATTACTTTTTGTAGATATGCCACTTTTACAGACTAATCTGGAATTCCGGAAATTTGAAAAAATAAATTTTCCGGATTGTAGCCTGGTATTAATTCAACGTTTTGCTTTAAAGAGTTACTGTTCATTTAGTTGATGATAATTAGAAATATTTTCTATGCTTGACATCTTAATGCGGATAAACTTTCATAATCATTAGAACCGTTTTCTAAAACATAACACCAAAGAATTCTATTCCCAACAATCCAGAGCATTGAAATTGAAAATGTTTCTCTCTCAGTGAACTATTTGTGTACCTGTACAACTTTTTAGAATACAATTTCTAAATTTTAGCCCCTTAGACTAGCCATGTAGAAATAAATTTACATCGATTTATATTTTTGGCATCCCTTATTTGATTTCATAAAAATGAAAATAAATATTTTGCATACATACATTATAAATAATTATAATAATAATTATAATTTTATTATCAATTTTTATTTACACATTTACATACACAGCACGTCCAACTCACAACTCCATATGATACATCGTATGGCCGACTGATATTGATCACACATATCAAATATCAAATTATATTAAGTTAAACAGTTTTTCATTAGGCATTGATTTGGTTAGACTCAACTCGCTAAATTTTTACAGGCCCACTCGTGTAAGTCAAATTTGTTTTTCTCATTATTTTAAATCAAAAGTTTCAATATAATCTTTTTTTCTTTTGAAATAAGAAACACAACTCTTGTTCTAAACAGAAAAGATACTTCTGTATTTTTGTTTAGACATCATGTCATAACATATTTAAAATGATATTGGCCCATAAGCCTTTGCAAAGTTACATAAGAATTTGTTATTTCCTGAGTCATGCATGCATATCTTTCTTTTTAAAGAAAAATGCGTCAGTTGACTTTCTTCTCCGGAGTGTTTAATTTATTTAACTAATATTTTTATCTAGTGCTAAGAGCCACAAACTTAATTTTCATTAAAATAGAAGAAATACATAATATTGATAGTGAATTTTAATATTAAAATTATACTAAACTTTTACAACCAATTTTATTATGTTCTTTGAGCGATGAAGAGTGTGTCTTTTAGGAATTTTTTATAGTGCACATGCATGACCTGCTACATTGATTGATTTGAAGAATAAAAAGATAATAGAATAATAAATGAACCATGACTTATAAAACCTTTAATTAAATTTGCATATGGTGTAGAATAAACTGCACGAAGATTTTTCATTTAAAATAAGTAAGTTTACATTTTTTTTGCCATCATAAACAAGTAGCTTAAGTGCAAAAGCTTAAGTGTAAAAGAGAAAAATAATCAACTTTATGTTGTACCATTCTTGCCTTTTGGATATTTTTGACATCTTCATGCTTACAAAATTGCTAGCATTGACTTCACAAATTAGCAAACATGATTTACTTATATTTGAACATAATTATTTCCATCGCTCCACCTTGCTTGATGTTCATTTGATTCTGGGGTGAACTGCTTTTTCTGTTCGTGTATAATTTTTTTACACTTTTTACCCTGGGGTAAAAATTGGTGTGAAATCACTCTGGGGATTAATCATTAATCTAGAAATCTATAATACTCTAAGTATGAAACAGCCATTCCAGAACATGTTAATACATTGACCTTATATGGTAATATATTGACCTTATATGGTCATTTAAATAGATTGATGGTGATTTTCATCCTCTCTAAAGCACTAAAAAAAGGACTTTCCTTGATTAGCTTCAGTGAAAAATGTGGAAATTTTTTAAATAAATTAAGTAATTAATTAATTATACAGAGATAATTTATGTTTTACATTTTAGGGATTGCAATTGCAGTGGCATTTTTTGTCATCCTCATAACGACATGGAACATTTTTCTTAGTTTTTATTCCATCTTGGCAATCACATTCGTCATCACCGTCACCATTGGTATATTAGTCCTAGCTGGCTGGAAGTTAAATATTATGGAGTCTGTTGTCTTTTCAGTAGCGGCTGGTCTTTCAGCAGACTTCACTCTGCACTACAGTGTTGCTTATAAATCATCATTAATAAAGAATAATCGAATTGAACGTGTGAAACACGCCTTGAATCATATTGGTCCAGCTATCTTAATGGGAGCATTCACAACATTTATTGCTGGTAAGATTTATTATCCCAGATATTTTCCTGTGATTTTTCTTTAAGAAATAAGGGTGCATTTGAGTCGCATCTTCTAAACACTCCAAACAATCTAAAGTTGTCTAAAATCCATTTCTTTCGCATTTCCAGATGATTTGGATTGCCATCTAAATCATCCTGCCTTGGAGCAGGATGATTTAGGTAGGTGGTTCAAAACCATCCATCCATATGTTTCATTCCACAGTACCATCTAAGCGATCCAAGATCCAAGCAAACTCTAAGTCCCAAACACTATACTCAATGTTGGTAATTAAATCGGAGACAAGCGAGTCTCATCTCCATATATGGAAGAAACACCAGCCATTATGGTGCCTCATTGATCCCATCTTTTTTCGAAAAGCAAACAGCCCAAATTCTTAAAATGTGTTCAAAGTAATGAAGAAAAACAATCTATATCATCCAGATTTCATTTGTTTCGTACAGGAGATGAGTTGGATTATCTGGATGATTGAGATCTGCCAATCAAATGCACCCTGGGTGTTATATACATGGAATATCTGAAATCTTTACTTAAGGATACACATAGCCTTCAGCTTTAGGGTTGATGAAAAACATTAATATCTTTTCATATACTGTATGCATTTTCAGGTCATAAAAGTATATATTTTAATAAATGGCCTATCCAACTGTCATAATATTATTAATTAATATTTTATTTAAAAGAAGAAATAAATGTTTGAACACTTTTTTGCTTGTCAATATTTGAAGAGTGAAAAGGTACAACAGCCTCGTGTTTTCTACTTGAAAATTATATCTTCAAAAAGCTGATGTTCTGAACTCCAAAACTGTGTCTCAGTTTTTTTTATTTTGGGTTAGTGGCAAGAAAATCAAGAAAACATGTTACTTACACATAAAAATGTTTGAAAAACTTCCTCACCTATCTTTATTCATTGTCACTATCAAAACAATTTAAAGAAAAAATGAGACACAGTTTTGTAGAGCAAAGATCACTGATTCTTACTATGTCAAAGGCAACATTTTCCCAATTTTCCCTTGTACCTTTTCACTCTTGAAAGTTAGGGAATAGCATGAAAAAACGATTCTGAGAAACAGCGTTTTAAAGTTTATTACAGGTGGATAATCTGAAAACAAAGAAATGATTAAGATTGCAGCTGATTACTTCACATAAGGCGGTTCGTTTTCTTTTCTTTTGGTATATATAGTCTTGTAAATTATTACAATAAGTTGTTGTTAATTTCTTACAAAATGAACATGAAGGAGAAAATGTTTGTTACCATTAGTAACAGTTAGTACAAACGTTAGAAAGATTAATCTCTCTTTGCAAACATGTATTTTTAAAAGTACGTTTTATGTATTTGGAGGCTTTTCTAGTGATAAATTTATATTTGAATGTTCATAAGAATAGATAAACCAATTAGTCTGCTTCGGATTTCCTAGTTCCCCCTTAAGACTTAATCCCCTTTGTACTGGTAATGAACAAGCATATATAAACACACCTGCAAGGAGTATCATTTTGAATATCAGATTATCATCTTAAAGACTCTGCCCTAAATTATCTCAGATAGCTATAATAGTCCGGGGGAGAAGGGATACCTTCCAATTTCAGGTCACTGGGATGACGATCGTGTGATTTTAACAATTTAACAATTAGTTAGCACACTATAAAAATAAAAATGCATTGAAATAAGTAATATTTATAAAATTATTTTTCTATTTAGACTATGTAGGTGTCCCAACAACGTGGAAATAGATTAACAATACCAAAAATCATAATAAATTTCCCATTCATCATTTAGATATTTTACTGAACATTCCAATTTCAATACAAAATCACAGTTTTACCTCAAATATTTAAAACAAACACTGGTTTTCCTCAATTTTCTCCAAAGCCACAATAGTTAACACTAAAATATAAAATATAAATGTGTGAATATATTGAAGATGAGAAAATAGGCCGCAGTTACTTAATACGTGTTCATCATTCAACACATGCATGGTAACAACTGAACGCATTAATCACACATCAAAACTAATTATTTATGTATGATTTCTAGTTTTGTTAAAATGGAGAAAACCCATGATAAAGAAGAAGAGGGAAATTGCAAAATTGAACGCTTTCTTCATCAAAGCACTGTTTTACAGCAATTTCGCGTACTATTATAATGAAGATTTCCTTCATCAACACACATTCTTCAAGAGAGTATTTACAAGCTTCTGATAAAGGTTGTTTTATGCTTCAAGAGAGTATTTACAAGCTTCTGATAAAGGTTGTTTCATGTTTCACGAGAATATTTATAAGCTTCTGATAAAGTTTTGTTTCGTGTTTCATGGGAGTATTTATAAGCTTCTGATAAAGTTTTGTTTCGTGTTTCATGGAAGTATGTATAACTTTTTGATAAAGGTTGTTTCATGCTTCAAGAGAGTATCTGTTTACACACATACATGTCTTATGATGATTATTCCAGTACAGTTAAATAAATTTTAATAATCTCTGAGAGAGGGATGCCATTAAAAAATAAAAGTTAAAGCACTCTTCTTCACAACGCTGCAAATATCTCAAGCTTTGAAATGATCAGACAATCCTCATTTGCAGCACATTCACTCTACAAGTTTGCAATAAACGCTATTTTTGTCATGGTCCAAATGTTACATTTGTTAGCAAATATATAAATTACTTTTTAAATATGGAGTTTTTTCACCTTTCACAAAGTTAATAGTTATCCAAATTATGTGTATCTTGTACACCTCAAACAATCATTTAATAAAACCATGTGGAGAAGAGTCACTTAGTTGTAACATTCATACAAGAAATAAAGTGGTAGGAAGTTTATGCCAAAGCATTTGTTAAAATGTTATTTTCATTTATTTTTTATTTTTAGGACTTGCTATGGCACCATCTGAGGTTCTTGTTTACATACAAATGTCACATTTCCTTATGCTAGTCATGTTCATCAGTTGGATCTATAGTACCTTCTTCTTCATGCCAGTTTGTATATTGATTGGGCCTATTGGCAATAGTGGTCAGTTGACCTTTCGTAAAGTAAAGTCAATGCGCAGATCTGTTAGTGGTAAGCATCATATAGAAATGCAGGAGACTGGGTCAATGGCCATCGCAAACATTCGCACTGAAGAAAAAGACCATGGAAATGCTGTGGACACTGACAGTCTGGAAAAATGATAGTTATTTCTATTCTATTAGTTAACCATGAGATCATACTCTCTTCTACAGTTTCAATTTTAAAATGGAGTGTTTAGATTTCATGCTTTGAACCTAGATGGTAATATACTGTGCATTCCTTTCGCAATCAAAGCAATACTGTTTAGTGCGAAAACAAGGTTTTGAACAAAACAACTCCATTGATAACTCCAATGGTGGATTGTTTTGATTTATTCAACAAGTACACACCCCACAATCATGATTGCGAAAGGAATGAAAGTTACAAATGTAGGTGAAGATAAAGGAACATGGGTAGTTCTATATTCTAGTCTATATTGACATTCTGAACTTGCTTTTATAAAGGTAAATTTTTTTATACTAATCACATTTGTGTGTTTGTGAATCACACTTATTAATTTTTATGGTTCTGATCAGATAATTTTAATCTCATATAATATAATCTTGTATAATATAATGATATATATAATTAAAATTTTGTGTTTGAATGACGTATACTTACTAAGGTGGCAATATGAATCACATTGTGCAGTGATGGTGTAACCTTCCGTTTAGACCGGATTGGCCGATACACCTCTCCGATACGTTTTCTAAGCAATGTGCTAGCCCATTTGGTGCCATTGACTGACTGAACAATGGCTACGACAAGTTAGAGCAATGCTTCCTGTATTTCTAATAGTAAAGTAACTTGGGAAGTGTGTAGTAACTGTTACAATATGACGATGAACATTACTTTCTCACATACATAGA
The DNA here is from genome assembly GCA_027564595.1 of Bythotiara depressa. Taxonomy (NCBI): domain Eukaryota; kingdom Metazoa; phylum Cnidaria; class Hydrozoa; order Anthoathecata; family Bythotiaridae; genus Bythotiara; species Bythotiara depressa. The sequence continues at coordinate 15,777 of JANTOQ010373129.1, forward strand.
ATAATTATTTCCCCAATGGGAGAAAATTAGTGAAAGGAAAAGGGTATTCTGGTTCTCCATTATATTTTTCCATCTCCTCAAATCAAATGAGTCAGCTGTAACCAAAAATTACAAAGACCTTTATGTGGACATGATCTACGATGCTCTAAAAAGCTGTGTAAGAAACAAAAACAAAACCCGCTAAATGGTTCACATGATCATAATCCAAACATTGTTGAAGATTTCACACATTTTTTGCTAAAAATCTGTAACTCTGGACATGTTTACATGAGATCCGATATGAAATCTAATTGGGGTAAGGTTTTATATCAGTCTGGTGATACTGAAAATGTTTATATTTACATGAATTTCATATCAGAGTTCATTATGGATATGTTTTGCAATAAAACTTATTACATGCAGAGTAATTTCATATATCGTTTTAATATTTCTTATTGGTTCAAATGATGTACTCAAAATCCAACCCATCACCTGTGCTATATATATAGATATATATACATAGATAGTGAAGAAAATAACCCTCAGTATCTTGAGAAAGTTAATATTATCTAATATTAATAGACTAGTCATCGGTCTGTATTACAGGTTACTCTATACCCCTGACTGTATAACTAAAGCAACTCGTCTACATCCTACCAGATTTTATGTTATGTTTGTATTGCAAATACTTACTATGTAAGAGATTAATGTAAGATATTTATGCGAGAATAAATTTTCGCGAAACCTCGTTTTGCTAATTTTCGCCATAATTAAATTTCACGAAGTGGGGATATTTGAAGAAAAACAAACTTAAAAATTCAGTGTTTTAATCTTCTTCATCAAAGAAATCGTCAAAAGCATCCCTGTTCTAATTTAGACGAACCAACCCAAAAATATTAAATGGGGAACGAATTTTCGCGATAATATTTATTTCTTGTATTATCGAATCGGATAGTTTTCGCGAGAATTAAATTTCACGAACTTTCTTACATTAAGGTATGTTTATAGATTATTATCTATGAATATATCATATTTATTATCTCTGAATATATTTTATTGAATAATAGATAAACAAACCTGTTATAGTTTCTCTACATAGTACCAAAGTTAATGTGATATCAGATATAATTATAGCCTCCACCAGCCTCATGCCCAGGACATTTTGTCCTTTTTGTCTATGTGTATATATATTTACAGTTGTAAAGATCACTTATAGACCGGTTTCCTTAAGCTGATAGGAAATTGTATGCCTTTAACGTAGGATTCTGCAAATAATTAATAAACACCCCTTTTTTTAATTCCCCTCCATTAAACGCCCCAAAAAAATCGCAAAAGAATTTATAAACACCCCTGGCATTTATTAGAGTATTTATGGTATATGTATAGATTAAATATATAAAAACCTACGAACGTTTAATTGTGTAAGAAAGCTGATAACCGTTTTTATATGTGTGCATGTATATGTGATTTCATTCTGTTATTTAAATATTTAACTCTATACTATGTTTTATTTTATTAGTTTGATTATTTATGACGCATGCACTCTTTTAATATATATATATATATATTAGTAGATTTCTAATGTTTAAGAATGAACTTGAACAGGTAGCTACAACCCTACACAAAATATATGAGACTTTTGCGGTTTTAGGCCCTTTTCATGTTCCCTGCCTATTTTAACTAAGAGCTTCTTTATATACATAGATGCTATTTCATTAGTTTTGGAACTCATTTGGAATATTTTGTTGCATAGTCTCAGTATATTATGTTTACGCTTGTAGAGCTTGTATCATGTTGACCGTTTTACAAGCCATAATCATTTAAAACTGGTTTTCCACTGATGTTAAAGTTTTTCATTTTTACCCATTGTAAAATTTTTATCTCCCCTAATCATGGTATTATTTTCCGTATAAAATTTTTTCGATCTGTGGAAATTCAGCATATATTTTATTTTGAATTTATTTTTATAAAAAGGCTTTTTATGGGATTAATTTTCCTTAGTATTGACGCTTAAAGACCATGTATTTGTTTTTCTATTATCTGCCATTAACTCATTTTTGTTTATTGAAACCTGGTTTATATTCAAGAATGGTTTTCTATTTTATTCTATGTGGCGTTCCACTAATAGCATATATTTTAATTTTATGAAGAACCCGGGGTCTTATCAACTTTTAAATGTGCAATATTACAGACCAGACTAAAACCTGAAGATTGATGTACGCCGATTTATGTGGTGATAACTATGTTCTATATTATTTCATTAGCTGTGTTACTTATTTACGGATATATGTAAATTGAGGTTTTTTATGATACTAAGGAGGGGAGGGAACTTTGGTAAACACCTCAAGAGAAAAAAATGATCACGATAAAGGTGATTCCCATGAGAATAGGGTATTTCACGTGTACTGAGAAACACTGGTCCCATTCCCAGGGTATTGATTCGTTTTGATATTCGGAAAGACCTTCAGATTGTTCAAAAAAATGAGAAGACCATGGGAACAAAGTTTCGAAATCACTTCCAGTCTCAACGCAGCCTAAAATTAACATTTTGTTTGGCCCTAACCCTTTTGTTCTTGGCATCCTCTGAATTGTATGGTGTCCCGGAAATGAAGCATGTCAATTATAATTTGTTAGTTTACATTTTTCAGGGGGTTAATTATTCAAAAATATGAGATAAAATAAAGTTGATAATACACCCTGGTTCTTATTAAAATTATAGAAAGTTTTCCACTCGGATGTTTACAATCAACAGTATGTAGCTCTATATATACAGATAACGTGCGCTAATTCGAAGGCCAGTTAATTCAGACTTTCACAAATTCTAACAAATTCCTAATTCTGTTGAGCATTTCCTAATAGATCTCTTCAAAATGCATCCGGTAGTTCGAAATCTGTTAATTCGAACTTTCACTGCTTCGGACAAATTCATTATTCGGAGCGATTTTGTCTGTAATTCGAACTACAGTCAGAGGAAGATATTCTGGCTGAATTTTGCGAGAATCAGAATCGTGATGAAAAAGAAAATTTGCTTGAAAATTACGGTCAACCCGTGCAATGTTCAAGTAAAAACAAGTTTTCCTCTGCGCTACATACGCTGCGAATATATTGGCTAGATACGCTGCTAGATACGCTAGATACGCTGCTACATACGCTGCGAATATATTGGCTATTTTGTTACAATACGAAGATACAAAGTTCTATTCGTTACAAGGCTGTGAAGTTCAAAAGAGACGAAAGTAAGTCCAGGATTTCTTTCCCCAAAATATAGTACAGTGAATAAGTACTAGTGTGAAAGAAAATCGTTTTTCTTTCATTCTAAATTTTTCTGGTGTTTTAATCCCAACTTTCAATAATTGGAACATTTTGTTCGAATTAGCGGATGTTGACTTTGTATGTTATTATATTATTATTATATATATATATCTTTTTTATTATCTATGGACTTGTATATATTTATCTCTACGCTTAACCCTGATTTCCATTCAGCGGAATTTTCCAACCGAGCTTGATTTTCATTGTTCTTGTTCGCGCGACTTGTAAAAAAGTTGTAAAGCGTTCTACTTTTTCCGTTCGGCGTTTCAAAACAACCAATCGGATTTTAAGTAAATTCCGCCTGCGCGGAAAATTCCGTTTAATGGAAATCATGCTTTATATACACGCTTTTTTATAAGCAACGCAAATTTTGGGATGAGCCTCGGTGTTGCTTAACAAATTATGCACCACCATTTTGCGATGCTGCAGTTGCTTTACCAGTTTCAAATGAAACGTAGATGATCTTGAAGTGACTCAAGGTGAAAATGTCCTTTACGAAGATGTCGAATTTGACATCGGAGCGAATGTGGAGGGACAAACTCCAGGAGAGAGAACTTTTGTTTTATCGGAGGAAGAAGGACTGTTATTTGTCTGAGACGCTTGTCTTTGAAAAAAATATGAAATGCTGCTCTTGAGTTTTAATCTTGTCTAAAATAAATACCATTAAACCCCCAAACGAGGCTGGTCTGTTGCTTAGTAGCTGCTTAAATTTTCCGCAAATCTCAGCCTAGCGTTGTTTATAAAGTGTTGCTTATTGAAAAAAAGTGTGTATATTTATCTCCGCACTTCTATATATTTATCTCTGCACTAAAACTTCGATGGTTGAGAAACAAGTCATTATCTTATCAGTCTCATGATGTAAATTTGATGAAGAAATTTATCGGATATAATATGCACTCCGAACTCAAACGTGTTTGAGGTTCCCATGTAAACTAGAGTATAATAAGTGTACATAGACGATTCAAGTTTGTTATGAGGTTCTGGTTGATATAAATATAGTGTGTATAAATATAGATAAAGTTTGATAATAAATAGTCCTTGATTCCTGGATAGTGCTGTGTTTTCTTTGTGCAAGGTAGGGTATCGTTCCCAGGACATGTTAACAATACTGAATGACTGGTTGCTAGGACATACATTTACCTGTTCGAACCTGTTTATTCATTTAATTATGCTAATTATGTTAAATATTTAGTTGATCTCTTTCCTATAAGCGCATTAAACAAAATATTTAACAAATAAGATCATTCTTTTTTTTTTTAACAAAACTCCAGGAAACAAGAATCACACTGAAATTTATTTTAATATTATTCAAACAAATTTCAGCGGTTTGGTTACCGAACTTGTTTAGGATTTCATATTGTTTATTTCATAGGCAAACCGGAAAAGTGGTACCCGCCGGGTACCTATTAAAAATTTATAATTTGCGGACCGTAGCCTCGGTATTTGTACCAACGAATTTTGGCTCGCAATCCATTTTTTTCCAAGAAAACAAAAAAGAAACAAAACAATCAGAAATCGCAAATATAACCTTGTTATAAAAATAATTCTGTTGTTTTATCGCTAGTGAAAGTTCGATATTTTAAAATTAAAAAGTTCCAAACATCCTAGTGGATCTCGGACCGAATACCAAGTCTGCGGTATATTTTTTGGCTGGGCCTCGGGACCCGCATAGAGAGTCCCGTGTTCCACTTTTCCGGTATGCTTAATTCATATACCTTAAGTGCAGGTAAATTCGCGCAGAGTTTTAATGCTGCGCGAAAATTAGAACGCGTGAATTGCTCTTAGTTATTTTTTCCAAAAAAGGAAAAATTCCTGAATTTCAGCCACAAAAAAATTATGGAGTTAAATTAATACGAAAATCTACGATGGCCCTGAGGTGTCACCTTTCCTTCCATACTTTTTGTCCTTTCCTTCTATAATTTTTCCTGCCCTTCTGCACTTTTTGCACTTTTCTTCACTAATCTTTCCTGCCCTTCCATACTTGTTTTACTTTCCTTACATAATTTTCCCTGCCCTTCCATAATTTTTGTACTTAACTTCCCTAAATTTTCCTGCCCTTCAATATTTTGAATTTTCCTTCTTAAATAAAATCAGAAGGAAAGTTTTATTTATTAAGTTTCTCTCCCCGGTTTTACATCAAATGAAAAGCTATAATGTCGGTCAAAACGTTGTTGTTGTGTTGTTGTGTTGCTTTGCTTCTGTAGTTTTAGATTTTTAATTAGATTTGTTGGTTTGTTGAAGTGATTGAACTATTTGAATAAAACTGTAACCATGTAACTCTGTTTTCTAGAGCCGGAAAACTTCATAAAAAGGGAGTAGCTAGCTATGACGTAGTACTTGTAGTAGCTACATACCTTCTGGTAAAACTCGAAACTCGAACCTTGCAGTTGAGATAGATGATAATCATAAACTTTAAGTAACGCATCAGACTTTTTGACACCCCTCGAATAAACGCCTCTGCTGAAGCTGATATAATTTAATAAATGTCCGAGTGTTAATTCGATGCTTTACGGTATTAAGGTTTGGTGGGATTGCGGTATATTATTCAAATGGAAAATCAGGAAGATCGGTAATTGTACTTAGTTAATACATGTAGTTTAAGGAATTTATCCCAAAGCTGTCCTTACTTCAAGATACAGGGTTGTGACTACTAAAAATTTTAATATGCA
>JANTOQ010373352.1:0-12169 GCA_027564595.1 Bythotiara depressa
CAGTAAAGAATGCGCGCGTTGTTTTCTATAACAATTCTTGCACTATTATTCTTTAAAAAGAAGTTTACATTAGTGACATTCAGCAGTGTTTTCAAAAATAGTGCGCGCGCACTGTTTAATATGGAAGTTCTCGCAATGTTTTAAAAAGTTCGCGCACTGTTTTATAAATAAAGGGCACGCACTCTTTATAAGTAAAAGTTCTCGCACTGTTTTAAAAAGTACGTGCAGCACTCTTTTTAATTTAAAAGTTCTCGCATTGTTTAAAAAAAAAGAAGAGAAATGTCTAATTGCATCTCGCGCAGTGTTTTGAAAAGAAGAGAACAGTGAGCCTTCAGGGCCATCGTAAAAATCTAATCTTGAGGGACACCAGCTAGTATATTTTTCCATGTTGATGTTTATCCATTTAAGACAAATCTTTGCATTATGGAAGTTACAAATGTTTTAATGAGATTTATGGGTTAGGTATTGGCAGGAAACTACATAGGATTGCACGTGCCAGAATGTTTTCTTGCATAACTTTCAATTATGTCCTTATTTCACACACACATTAAGACACTATTAAGATAAATTGGGCATTCGGAATTTTAAAACCGTGTAGTAAACTGGAAAAGTAGACCGTAAAAGTTCAACATCTTCAGTTGTTATATCAATAAGCACATTTGCAATATAATAAGATATTTGAATTTTGGGCACATTTGTCCAAATATACTATGCCCAGAGTTGTTAGGCCAGTAACGTCCGATCTTATACTTCTCCCTTCCGCTCAATATTGATTTGAGCATCTATACGTATATAATTGCGCATCTCTCTTGATCTGAATTTTATAATTTCAGATGCCTTCTGAAGGGATCTACTACTATGAAGAATATTGTCGGACGGAGCAAACATGATAGTATAAATGGCATTATTTTTCCGGCCAAACAATATAGTAAGATTTCACCGCAAGAATTCCAGTATGCCACCATATATAAAAACGTTGTCTTGTTCTGAGGCAACAAGGAAGACAAAAACTAAGTATATTATAGATAGTACCAAGCCATTTTAAACCAATGTAATAAAGAAGGACGTAAGGCTTTTCTAAAGCAAATCGCACCAGCTTCAGATATTCAATCAGCTAAGCAATAGCAATGTGGTTTATGGATTATTACCTCCTTATACTCCTTTTGCGATCGCATTATAAATTTGAATTATGATAAAATAGCTTGGTATAATCATAATGAATCCCATAAAATGTATGACATGTTTAAACTCATCACAATCATTATGTGACTAAGTTGGTCCATACCAATAAATTGCAATATTTTGAAATTTTGTTTTCAAATCATTCTGGCCATTTTCAACTATGGAGGAATCGATTCTGGTGTTGGTTTTAATTAATCTATTTTCTCAAGACATTTGTCAAGTTGTTCTTCAAAGATAAGTCGTAGCTCATAACGTTCCTTAACAACGAGTTGCACCCATTTTAATGACGCTTAAGGTAGTAGTAATATGCCAGATATTTTTACCAGTAATCATATTTCCTTATGCCGCGGTGACCGGTTAGCAGAAAATATTAATAAAAACCAGTTAGATTAATTAGCGTGCCACAAGTAAAGTATAAGCTTTTTTAAAAAGAAGAATTTCTTGATTAAACTTTTTTAGTTTACTTTTTACGGTTAGACTTTAGACTTACATAATATTGCATGTATTTATTTTTTCAATTTCTATACACGTTTTTCCCAAAATAATGAATTTCTAAATTTAAAACACGGTAACTAAGGAATTGGACAATTTTATGATATTAAACTTTGCATGCTTTCTCTTCTTCTTCTTGTGGATGAGCTGCACTAAACTCTGAGTAATAATACCAGCAGAAACTGCTTAATAGTAATGGTACTTGGACCTTAAACTGGACAAAAGATACTCTCTGTATCTTCACGTAGAACAATAAAAAGTTACATAATATATATTTAAGACCAGAACCTTCAATGTACCAATCTGAATAAACACACTGTTTCGGGCGTATTAAATTGTAATTATTCACATAATTAATTTTTTTAGGTTAAGTGATGCCTATAATGTAATACGCAAATGTGCTCCTGTGGTGCAGTATTGTGTAATGTAGATGAAAAAATATATACTTTTCAACAGCATTTACAGAGCATCGGGAATCTAGGATCTTCTTGAACTGCCTGTCTGAAAAACATTTGTGATTCTGATGCATTCCGATTAACGTTTATTTATAATTTTTCATTAAGGATTTTCATCTACTCGCTATGTTGATTAGGGATCTACCTTGTTGACAGAGTATGACATCATAGATCTTGTGGTTTAAGGCACCAACCTCCAAAGAAATCTACTCTCCTTCGTATATTTTTTTGTTAGATGTAATCATAATTCACCAACGTATCAAATACTCTACATAGAATTTGTTACGTACCAAAGTCACATTGAATTTTGTATGACATCTTGCATTTTAAGATGGTACGTGCCAATTTATTATAGGGTATTTGATTCGTTGATTCAGTATATTTAAAACTAATAAAAAGTATATACGAGAAAGAGCACAAAACTTTGGTCGAAAGATGTAATATTATTTTTTAACAAGCTGCTTACATGCTTCTTATAAAAGCCTCAACTAAAATCAATCGCCTGGCTTCCATGTTCTGGGCCAAGGTTCCTTGGTCTAGGGACATTTATGTATCTTTCGTATCATTGATAGGTGGTCGATACTCTGTGGTCTAGAAAATGACTTACTTATGGGGCAGCGATTTTAGAATGTTAATAGTCTCGCATAACTATCCTTTCATCCACTTTTTCCGAATTTGAATGCCACCATTTGGTCTAGAATGACTCTGCGTTAGAAAAGGATTATTCGTTCCTTCAAATTTAGGGACCATTATTATAGGCTTATAAGTACCACGGTTATGTAATGACTTGAAGCACAAACTGATTCTCATGTCTTAAAATTTTAGTCAAATTCCGAAAGCTGTAAAGAGTTATTTTATACTCTGTTTTCGGATTTTGTGAACAAAACGAATGTAGTTTCGCGCAATGTCATTAAACAATTGTCATCATTTTTATTTACGAAGATCAATCTTCAATGGTATTGTGTAAGTTTCTTTGACACGTTGTAACACTTATAATGCGCAGTAAAAATTAAGAGTAAAATTACGGTCATATGGCAAGTTTATGGTTGTTAACGATTGGATACGTTGGAATAAATGCGTTGGAACAAGTTTTCACTTATTCTGGGTGCACCGTTAGGGGAGCTATAAACCAAGGGGACCTGCATTTATACCGACATATATCGACGAAACGTAGTAAAACCAATATTGCGATTTTGACCAATATTACATGTCTCAAACCATTCCTAGCCAATTACATACGACCGTTACTGACCGAGGAGGTATAAAAGGGTCCAGAAACAATACGAAGTACAGTTCAACGTGCGCATTCTACTATGCGAATTTACAGCTGACGGAAAATATAATACATTTTTGCGTTAGTAAGGGTAAGTTTCTGAGCCAAGAATCATTAACTCTTAACTTTCCAAAATATTAGTTTAATGTTGCTGTAATTCCAGAGTATCTATTAAAATTAATAATTGTTTAACAAACACAATTTAATGAGCACAAATGCTTGTAAAGAAACTTAGGAAAAATTGATCCAAAGCTCCGTTATAATGCCTTGTATTTTCATACGACTTTCAAAGTATTTAAGAATTTAAGAAAATGCTTGAAACATACCAAAATGTAAAGAAATCCCTTGTTTTTTAGTTAACTTTGTTAGTTATCAAAATCTTAAAGGAGAAAATCCACGAGGCGAATTAATTTGGTGAAGTGAAATATTTCCTTCACTGTGGTTGCCTTGCGTAACAATCATATTTAAAAAAAGAAGACATCTTTCCTACTTTTATTCTCCGTTCGAAAAACAATTCGCACTAATTAACTCGCCTCGTGGAAGTCCGCCTTAAGACTTACGAGCTTAGGTAAGTATGGACTATAATTACTGATTCATTGGGCATAGTGGAATTATAATTCGTGTTTACGTTATAATTTGGCGATTTGTGGGTTTTTCGACGTCAAGAAACGTGCAAGACAGTGACATTCCCTAATCTCGTTATCTGATATGGTACATGTAAAAATCTCAAACATTCCCTACATTGTGATTGCGATTCTATCCTCAGAAGAACATATTAAGAAAACCTCACCTTTTCTTATATTCGGTCTCTCAGCATGAACCTAACAAACAATAAAATAGTGTTCTATATAGTCTCATAGAGTGAATAAATGGCTTCTTGAAGATGTTATTATTACAAGTATCTTCTTAAATTTTTACTTCATGAACATAAAATATATATAAAATCGTCTATTTATTACCAGTATGGGTGTTTAATTAATTCTGCACATAAAATAAAATAAACATTCAAATACACAATTACTTCCAAACGCCATTATCCACCTTCATATCTCGGGGGCCTGGGAGCTAAACTAACCAACCTCGGAAATAAAATGTTCATAATGATAGACCTGAGCAATGATTATTTTCTATGTTGATATTATATAATCAGTGAAATTTTAAAAGGCAGTTCATTAACGGATAAGACCAACGATTAACACCAAAATATGCGAAGAATTGCTAAGAAACCATGGGTTACCATCTTCTGGTACCAAGCAAAACGTAATAATCGGAATTTAACAATTTAAGTATTACCCAAAGTTGGTACACGCACACTTAGAAAACGACGAGAAAGGACCTTTCCCTTTAAGTGTAGGCTCCATCACTTTTAATTCATACTGCATGTATAAGAAAGGAGGGAGTTCAAAAATCTTTTTGAATGCTATAAAGCAGACAAAATTGTTTATGTAAAATAGAATAAGTTATATGTTATGGAAATAAAAAAAAGTATTTTGGATATAAATGTAGAACAGCTGTTGCTCTTTTTCAAACAGAAACGGCCTACTCTTATTGTCCAGTATGGTCAAGTGGATTAAAGGGTCATATAATAAGTACATATATATTTTTTTTATTTACCTAACACAAAGGAAAAACCATTATGGATACCTAGCTTGTACACACCAAAAATTAATACCAACGGTTGCCTAGTATGATTTAAAACTTAATCAGAAAATTTATCCCTAACAGTACCGGGATTTTTCAAACCGTTGGTGTGAGGGGTTCCGGCCCCCAACGCTTAAAATGCCAAGTACGTATGCTACAAAGATGAAACCTGGAAGGACTATTAACATCGTTAGAAACTTTCAAGCTGTGTAAATAAATTTAGAATTTTAAGTAAAATTTTCTGATGTTAGCAGTTGTTGTGCCAACTTGTCCGAAAAATGCTTACAGTCCATCCCGACAAGATTCATTGCAAATACCATTTTCTGAATAATGTCATAGGTCTCTTTGTATCCAGGAAAGAAAGAGTAGTGATAATATGAGCTTGAGCAACATACAAAAGAAAGATGAAAACCGGTATAACTTTTACAGTTATTTAGAAAGTATTCCAACCGCTCCACAATAGAATGGTCGCCCATAGTGAACCGCCTTTTTTTTAATGTGTTTCCAGTTAACTTTGATGAAAAGTCACCAAAAAGCTAGTGATCTAACATTACTTCATTGATATTATTTTTCATTAAAAACAAGAAAAACTATCCGGGATCATGATTACACAAATATCATAAGTGCGAGATAAGTTACATTAGTTATAACATATAGATATTCAACAAATTCTTGAAAGTATAAAATATCTCAAAGCAAGGAATAGCAGATAAAAATATTATTTAAAAAAAACCTGTTTGGTGACTGGTGGGATGATTGTAAAAACAAATCAACTGAAAAGGTAATTAGTTAGGATATAAATTATAAACGTTGTAAAAGCAAGTTATTAAAGATATGGGTCTTTTTGCACCCAAGTGGTCAACATGATGATGCCAGTCCAGATGCTTTTACCTGGTAACATTAGAGAAGTTAAAAGAACATTTTGATTGTCTGGTATTGTCAATCACAATAGATTATGCAGTGTACATGTTGCCAAATTGTGTCTGCTTGATTCGTATCACGCTGACAGTCACTGTGCAACCTTTGTTTTTAATTCCAAGAAACAATTTGTAATGAGTGTCGGCTTATGATAATAAAAAATGTAGGAGGGGGAGGAAAGTTGATGAGACCATCTGGTGAGAAATTGTGAATGTAATATCATTGGTAAAGATATCACTTTTGAATTAACAAAGTCAGTTAGAACAATGATAAATAAATGTGCTTGCAGCTTATATATGATGATATAAGAACTACCTTGTCTGCACATTTGTATCCAGACAGATAATGTTAGGAAACACGTTTGTCTAAAAACAACCTGTATACATTTTTTGATAGGTTAAAATATATAAGGGTCCATACGAACATACAGATTCTTTAACATAAATTTATTGAAATATTCAAATAATAATAAATATACATTTTATTATTCAATATTTTACGAAAATGTTCACGCCTTGTAAACAAACGTTGGTTTTACGATAATTATTAATAAATCGGGCTTAATAAATCAATTAAATTGTCATTTTTTGCTATATTTCATGTCTAACTAAGCATAGCATCTTCGGAGTTTTCTGAAAGCTGGGAACCCGGTGTAGCTGTCTATGAATATTAATCAATATTATTGTATTCTGTTATTTTATTTAACTAATCAAAAATCTTAAATCTACTCCAACCCTTTTTTTAATGTTTGCAAGGTTTATTGTTTTCATACGTTGCCGCGAAAACGATCCATCACCCACCATCGTTTTTTGTTTACAAAACAAATATATTTTACTTGGAGAATCTTATTGCAGGATATATGTTTTTGGCGTACACAGTCATTATATATGTGTACTATGTTCAGAGGTGTACAGGCTAAACTCACAGAGCCTAAGCTTGTAATATACTCACTCGTCCGTCAATGGGCTCGATAAAATATTTTGTGTCTCATCCATCCATACCAATACACACGGATTCATCTAATTTTCTCAAATCAAACCGCTATATTGAGCATCGTTTAAATGTGACGTGTGTCGTCTTTTTATTTTCTTAAAGACCCATAGAATAACATTAGCCTGTCTAGACTATCCGGTCTCCCTCTACAAATATGGACATAATTATATACAAGATGCCAGATTAATCAAAATGCGTTCACCTCAAGTGAATACATATATGAAGAACTTTTTTAGTTTACCAACGACATGAGACTTCTTAGGTACTTTGTACACCTCGATTCCTACTAGGTACATTTGTGTAGTTTATGACGTCATAAAACAGTAAATATTTTGAAATATGTACAATTTTGACGTTTTCCTTTAGACAACATTGGCATTTGTATTTCTAATAAGTTTTCACTCAACAACTATAGCCTTTCTTTTCTTTTATACACATTGAAGGAAAAGTGGCAAAGCATAAATGTGATTTAAAACCCCAGATCTGACCATGTCATTGTGTAGATGAACACTGCAGTTTTAATGCTATTTCATACTCCGTTTGGTACATTTTAATACTATTGTTTATTAATGAGTCATCTGATGTAGTTGAAGAGATGCATTTCCTCAGTAAATTTGACATCTGTTTTTACTTTCATCAAGTTGTCCAGTGTGTCACTGGAAGTTACGGTAAAACATCTGTATTTTTGTAGTACCCATTTCTCCAATGTGTACTGCATATGTAATGTGTACTACATTAAGCAAGTTTTTTATACTCGGCTTGCAGACGTTTTGTTTGAGTAAGCCGAAAATGTAAAATGTAAAAATCCTCATGTAAACAGGAATTTTACATTTCCATAATGGAAAAAACATTCCCCTACATCTAGGTAAACTCAATCTTTGGCCGCTGATTTGAACGTGGCTAATTACTAAATTTAAAAAAATCAAGCTTTCTTCTAACGAGAGTTCGCTTCTATTGTCTTGTCTTCAAACATAAAATTACGTAAAAGTGTTTGCCAACATAGTTATATAAATTACGTATCGTGCAATTCTAAAACTCAACTTACCGTTGTGTTTAAAGCATCAATTTTCGACTCCAAAAGATAAAATTTTGCCACAGCTTCACGATCCTAAATAAAATTATTGATCTTTGATTTTTTTGTAGCAATTGACTTTAGAACGATTTATTCCATGTGTTAGAATGACGCTATATTTCTAACTCTACAAGTGTTTCTCTATGCAATGTAACAAAGATGATTCGATTTAAGATCCTGTAAATTACAGTTGGTAAACATTCACAAACACCCGTTCAGAATAAAATTATTTAGAATTAAATTATCATTTTTGTACTTTTCCATAAGCTGTTCTGTATAATTTGTCGATTCTTCTAAAATATTTTCAAGTTTATAATTATTACCTAACAATCTACCAATACTTTATTCTTAATTTGCAACGTGTCTAAAAAATAATTATAAAAAATGAAGTTTTTTTCTACTGAGGGTTCTTTTCTATTGTCTTGTCTTCTAAAATAAAATAACGTAAAAGTGGACGAATTTTCCAACATCATTATATAAATTACTCTCTATGCAGTTCTGAAACTCAACTTACCGTTGCATTTAATGCATCAATTTTAGACTCCAAAAGATTATGCTTTTCCACTGCTTTATGATCCTATAAAAAAAATTATTAATTTTGATTTCCTGTAGCAGTCGACTTTAGAACTTTGGAAATGTGTTACAATGACGTTATATTCTAACTCTATAAGTGTTTCACTTAGTGATGTAACAAAGATGATTTGATTTAAGTTCCTGTAAATTACAGTTGGTGTTGAATTCATAAACACCAGTTCAAAATATAATTATTTAGACTTAGTTATCATTTTTGTACTTTTCCATTACTTGTTCTGTAGTTAGTCGATTATTCTAAACATTTTGGCAGTCTGTAATGATCACCTAAAAATCTTGATCTGAATGTGGCTAATTACTAAATAAAAATTTAAGATTTTTTCTACTGAGGGTTCTATTGTATTGCTTTGTCTACAACTGAACATCTGCTGCTCTAAGCCTGATCATATTGACTATGGGTACACTAGAAAATGATTATTCGATTGTTTTTAAACCTTTTCTTTCCCATTTTAGCATTTCTAGAGCCATTCTAAAGACATCTCTTCCAATTTCTTATCAGGCCTTACTACGGAACCTTGGGGTGAACGTTAAAAAGTAGAAAATGTTTTTCCCGAAAGTACCCTTTTAGTCATTCGATCTTTCACATTGTGCACCAACCCTGGTTTAAAAGACAATGTCCAAATCCTGTAATAATGACATAAGAAAATATAGATAAGCCACACCTCTATGCATACTTGGAAGGCTTTTCCGATCCCAGAAGCAGGTTGTCTATATCGCTTTGTTGTTAGTTAATTTATATAGATAAGCTTCATGCTTGTGTTATGCACTCAAAGGTGGTATCACGTCTTCCTGGCGCTCATTGTTGCCGGCTTTGCATAGTCTGACTAGGCTACATGTCTCATATCTTTGTATACATCATCAGCTAAATGATTGCAACTTACACTAGCTTGTTTAAGGACTTTCCACGATAAAAATATACAACAATAAAACAACAAAATGCCCTACTCCTCGGGATTTTTTATATTACTCACGATTAAATTATCCAAATAAGTCTGCCGCAAAATATATATGAAAGAGATTTATGAAAAAAAAATGTTACATTTTTGCCAGCAGGTGCCAGACCAAACAAAAAATTTTGAACTGGTAAATTTAAAAAGAAATTTATTTTTTATTTTTACATTTTATTTTGTGTGCATACATTCTTATACTCATAACAACATATTTTTATTCATTTTTGGTCTATTTTGTCTATTATTATTTCAAGTGACATCATGAAAATAAAGCAAATGGAAGCTACGTTATTGAACTTTTCATAATGAACTATTGTTCTATTGTTCTAACACAATAAGGAAACAAAAAGCCATTGTTTCAATTATTTTTCAAAATTTTAATAAGTTCTTCCTGGAAACTTTATTTGTACAAATTTGGTGAAAATCGGTCAAGTAGACAATACGTTATTGCAATTTCAAAAAAATTATATTGTTGTATTGTTCTAAAACAAATTTTCAAATTTCTAGTCAGGTCTGCACATGTTTATAACATGTACAGAATTTGAAGAAATTCGAGTGAATAGAAACATAATTATTGCAATTTTAAAAATACCTATATTTCTATGGTTTGAAAGCAATACAAAGACAATAGGTCATTTTTTTGAAATATTTTTTGGATTTTTGTAATTGTCTTTGTTCATGTAACATTTGTGGTAAGTTTCACTCAAATTGATCCACTACAAAAGATTTTAGAGGGGAACATCATGGAAAAGGGTGTTATGAATGTGTTTGTCCATCTTGTATCAATAAATTACTCTCACTCACATATTTTTCTGAGTTATCTCAGGACTTGAAATTACTTATTTTCTTTTTCTATTTCAGGAAATTAAAGTCAGTGGTGATGAACCAGATGTACTGCCAACTGAAGAGCCTCCTCCACCACAAGCCACTTCAAGGAGGCGTAGAGGTGCAGTCAGTGCTGCAGTTATATCTGAAGAAGATGCAGCTTCTTATGTGAAAAAGGTAATTTATTGTTTAAATTGTCATATGAAAATCTAGCACCAATTTGATGTCAGCACCGATTTTCAGCACAAATTTTTTGCTGGTGGGGAAAGGATGGTATGACATTGTTTTAAGTAAATGCTAACTAGCTTCATAGTTTGTCTGGATTCTAGAAAAGCTACAGCTGGCTGAAATAATTTTCCAAATTTAAAGTATATTATGGAAAACAGATGCTAAGGCCGCAGTTAGTTATAAGTTTGGTCATTGTTCAACGCGCGTGTTGAAAATTATATCCACAATAATTAAGCATTGAAAGTAATTATTGCCTCAAATTATTATATATTTTAATTTCCCAATAATCTATTTCTTGCAGTGATAATATAACAGAATAACTTTTATACTGTAGACACTTGTTTTCATTTTTCATTCATTATTGATTTTTACTACATTCAATAATGTTACATTTATGTTAAAAGTAAAAAAATCACTCCTACACATCTTTTTATAGAAAAAATTTTAATTGTCAGAATAATGAAGGTCTTAAATGTTCTGTTTAAAAGAATCTCTGGGAGGAAGTTGTATGATGCAATTTAATATTTTTGTGTCTGTGTAGCTATGTTCAGGTCACGTAGCCTGGTTTCTATTACATAATTCTCAGTAAAATAATTAAACAAACAAACACAAGATGGAAGTAAATGGGAACAACTCCTCAAATTGACATTTTACATATAATATTGAAATAATAAAAACTTTTATCGATTCTTATATTTGAGAGTAAATATATGTGCTCAAAACTCTAAACCATCCAAAGTTTGAAGGTATATATATACTGTATTTTCAAACCAAACAGGTTGTTTATTTCTTTTCCAGTCTGAATCTTTCCTACTTCTTGCAGCAAGTGTGTATTTAATAAGTACCTGTTTAACATGTTTACAATTTGCTTCTAAACATTCCAGGAGGTGTAAATTGAATATAATTAAACATACTTGAATAAACCTTCCTTTCTCAACAATTAATCAAATTAATAAATCTCATTCATACTCTACCCCTAGAAGTTACTGATTAACACTACTGGGTGGAAAAATTTTCCTTCATATACTATGATAGTCTACAAGTTTAGATGTCATTGATTTAGATGATTTTGGTACTTTAAAAAAATATATATATAAGAATATATTTCAGGGTTCGAAAATCTTGAATTCCGACGATTACATTGGCGTAAGTAAAATAATAATCTTTCTTACATGAATAATTTGCCAACGTAACTGGCCAGAGAAACATAATTACATGTACGAGTTCTTTGAAATAATTCAAATAAAGCAGAGGAAAAAAAAATTAGCTGTTAATTAAAGTCATGTTTTCCATCCCTCGAAATTCAAACGTTCATAGATCGGCACATAAATGCCAACCAAATCCAGCGAATATTTGCAGACATAGGGTAAAATTAAGGTCAGCTAAGCTGTTTCGAGGTCGGTTTAGGATCCGCCAATTATTTTTCCCTCAGCCTCAATCTTGCTTATGTTAAAATGTTAGTTCAAATGAAATGTTACAGCCTTCTAAATCCACGACAGCATTGCCGTCGTGAATGCCATAGGTATTTTAATTTATGATGGCAAAAAAA